>JAKTTQ010000218.1:0-213673 GCA_030581555.1 [Candida] argentea
CCACTACTACTTGGACTGATTCATTAACCACTACCTATACTGTTACCAATTCGGAGCCAAGTGGAACGGATATTGTTGTTGTCGTTGTCCCCTCGCCTATCGGTCATGCGACTATCACTACCACTACTACCTGGACTGATTCTGTGGCCACTACCTATACTGTCACCAATCCGAAGCCAAGTGGGACAAATACTGTTGTCGTTTTCGTGCCGCAAAAAGTCTCTTTTACTACTTCGGTGACCATTTTCAGCGACGTGAGATCGCGTGCCTCCTTATTCACCTCCACCAGCTCAAGTTCATGCGATGTTGCTCTTTGTGACGTGACGATGAAATCGCTGTCATGGCATGTCGAGAAGGTTCATGTTTCCAGCACTGCCATTGAAAAAGTGCATATCTCTTCTTGCGATCCCACTCATCAGTGTAAAAGTTGTGTACCTGGGGAAATAAATGGTAAGCTGAAAACAGCCCCTCGCTCAAGATACGATGAATCTCTGAAGTCTTCGCGTCATTACTCGCCCTCATCACAATCCGCGCTAACTACCCTGCCCATCTCACTAGGAGAAAAGCCTTCCATCAACCAACCATTAATAGTTCCACCACTCGAGGACATGGGTTTTGCGCACAAAATCTCTCCCACGCTAATATTGGGTTCCATGGTGTTGACAATACTCCTTTAGCCGACACTCTCCCTCGCGCTCAAATCTCAAATATATATATAAAGTTTTTTGAACACTAACCATCATGAGCCTTAAGTAGACCTCCAAAACCAATTCAGTCCTGTGATCTAGAAGTTTGCAGCCGGTATCTTTGGTCCACATAGTTGCGGGAAAGGTTTTCCGGATCGAAATAATATTTGAGTTTCGAAGCGTTCAGCCCAACTCCTGTAGCACTACATGTCGCGACGGTCAGGGCGAAGTAGGGTGCACAACGACAGAGGCAGCTTGCCTGATGATGGAGATGATCGGGGAAGAGAAGTGAACCAGCTGGATGGTGAGGATCTGGAGGTGACGAGGTGCATTTGTGGTCTTGACGAACTCAACCCGATATCTGTGAATGCAGCCTTGAAGGAGGAGCTCTCACGCGATCTCAAGATCAAAATCGACCTCGGCCTATTCATACAGTGTGACAAGTGTCTGGTATGGCAGCATGGCTATTGTGTTGGTCTATTTATAAGTGATGATGTGCCCGACAAATATTGGTGTGAGATGTGCAAGCCGGATTTGCATGTTCTTCTCTATGATGGCGGCGATGTGGTTCGCTCATTGTACAAACCAGCCAATGAATCCCGTCAGGGGCTACTGCTTCTGGACCTCGCGGCCGGCCAGAGTCTAACTTCATTCCCCAAGCCAACCCGGCCAAGAGGCGGAAAGAGAAACTCGGGCAATCAGAATCCTCCTTCTCAGGATAAAGGCACTGCTGACCACGTCGAAACTTCCAAATCAAGTTCTCGTAAAGAAAGACGCCATTACGAAGAGACGTATGACGAGCAACTAAAGAAAGCGCTCCGTCTTAGCGCCAAGGAATCGGGTCTCGGCTCGATGTCTGAAGCAGAGTTTTCGAAAACGGCTTCCGGGCTATCCTCTACCTCAAATTCAGATGGAAATGGGAATGGAGGCATCGCATCTATTAAGCACGACTCTAAAAATGAGGACGATATTGATGTCAAGCGGAAAACTTTGCAAGGCCACGCTCAAGATTCTGCTTCGGAAGTTGAAAGTGAGAAAATTATGTCTGAGGCTTCCGCAAGCCACACGAAGGCTGAGTCAGGAAAACGTTCTGCGCTGCGAATCGGGCAAGCGGGCCGGCCCAAACGCCCCAGAAGTAGTAAAGTGAATTCTGCTGAGGCAATGAAAATCAAACGCGATGTTCCTCAGAGCCCTCTATTGAGCAAAGATGACCTCATCAACCAGCCTTCAAAAACCCGATTTGTCAGTGAGCATCTGAGCATGTACGAACTTCGAAAGCGCACCGGTGCGATTTTGGAATGGTTGGGTCAACGCCAACTTGAGTATGAGGAAGAACAAAGCGCGAGACTGGCCAAGTTTAGCGTGGTCGAAGGAGAGGTTGATGCAATTGTGAAAGAGCAGTTCACAGCGATCGAAAAAACCTCAAATGAAAATCTTCAACTCGTGGCGGCGCTCACAGAGCGCATCCTAGCCTGGGAAGAGAAATATGGAAGTTACGCGGTATAATGATTATTTATCCCATCACAAAATTTCTCGCAACTGAACTCGCCTAGCTAGAGATGTGTCGACAGTATCGACCAGCGTGGATTCGGCTCCCTCATTAATCGTATCGTATAGCTTGTTTAGCCACATATCACTGTTGAGTACCTCATCACTCCCGATAATCAAGTTTATGTGCGGATTGCTAGCTGCCATATCATGAGCAAGACGCACTTCCTCGTAAGTGACTCCACCTTTGAAGTACACAATAATGTCCTGGACGGGATCCTTTGCACACAGACTTCCATATTGCTTAGAGACCACATCTGGGATAAGCGACACGAGTGGAGGCTTCTCTTGGTCTTCTTCATTCGATTGAGGCGCGTTGATCAATCCATCAAGAACCTCGCCTAGTCTAGGCACATATTGCATGTAAACGTTATCGGACTTTGGCTTTGATCGAAACCCTGGTGAGTTGTTTGCACTGAAAAGGCTGTTGATATTAATATTTTTTGAATGGAAGAGGTCTGCCAATTTTGTGTTCGCTCTACTTGATGTCGAGACAGTGTCTGAGTTAAACAATGTGCCAGCATTGGAAAGCAATTTGTTCTGCGTGGGTGTGAGAATGGGCGTTGTGAGAGACGGATCGTTGAGCTTGGCTGCGAAAAGGGAGATTTCAGGAGCATCAGGGAATTTGATGGCGTAAAGAAGTGCCAACACAAACTTATTGGTGGTTGAAATCGCTGGCATGTCCAACGTTTCGAAAACACCAGCTTTCAATGTTGTCTGCAGCTCCAAAGCACACACAATATTTTGCTGAAGCTCGCCTAGGTCCCATAGGTTCTGTGATGAAATGTGTTTGTCCAAATCGCTTATCAAGTTTAAGTGTTTGAGAATGTTTGCTGATAGTTTCTTATATTCTGGAAACTTTGTCAAGATTTTCTTCAATTCTGCCAAGTTTTGCGTCTTCAAATTATCAAGACTCAGCTGTTGGGTCTTCTTTTTGTAGTCGTCCACGTGTTTTTGAAACTTTTCTGTCAAGTCGCCATAGTTCAAATACATTGCTTCGCGCCAAAACGGATCTTGCGCCTCAGATAATACGATAGCCTCCGATGAGTCTGAAGGCGTAGTGATATTTTTTGTTATTCCAATGAATTCATGCACCATCGATTGATAAGTCCACGGAGCTAGAAGAGGAGTAATAGGATCGTCTTTTCTGTCTAACAATAGTAATATTGGTGGACGGTCGCACGATTTATTGACATCATCAAAGAGATTGTTGTTTGAATTCGAATTGATGTTGAATAAGACTTCGGATGCTAATCGGCGAATATCCAGAGAGCCCTTTGCAAACTTTATGATGGGGCATTTCCTAGCCGATAGCAACAAGCTGATTAAACCATTTGATTCTTGAAGAATCGGATTTCGGGGATCGGCGTCCGATATGTTCAAAAGAAAGAGGTTATCGTTTACTGGCAGATAGTCCTGGAATAATTCGATCACGGAATCAATGCTTTCGAGGGCATCTGCCTCCGCCAATTGTTCAAGGTCCTTTTTCTTGAGTGCATTGTTGAAAAACACCAGGTAACGGGTGAAATGTGGATTCGCAAGTTCGCGCACTAGGTGATCTAGTGATGCTGTCGACGGAGAAATGTACACGATACAGTCAAGATGCAGCATAGGACTGAGCGAGCCCGAGTTGTAAATCTGCTCTACTAAGATGACGTCATTTTGAAGTAGCAGGGATTGGGTGTAGCTCATGGAAACGGTAAATGTAGTGCTGTCGTCGACCAACAATGCTCGAGCGCGCGACCCTTGCAGCTTTGTCTCTAGGAAAAGCCTGGAGAAGTACAGCTCGCTAATTCTGTTCAAGCTGAGTGACATTCTGTGCGGTCGGTTTGCAACGTCCAATGCGGACAGTACCTCGATCGCCATTATAATATGGTGTTTTGATTGTACTGCATAGAGTGTCACATTTCTGAGGGTGCACGTTGAGATCGCTGGGCGGTGGTCGATTCGAGCCTTGGGGTAAATTCCGAGGAACGAGTCATTGAAGTGGTGATCATCTTTTATAGCTATTTATAAATGAAGGGGTCTATTCTGATAGTAGTAATCAGATAAGGGTCTTGTTGGAAGGGGGGCTTGGCCCAAGCTGTGTTCGCGCCGGAACGATGCAACATCTGTGTACAACTTGCCAGATGGATATTGGGGGGGTGTAGGGTTGTCCATGCCTTCAAGCAACAGTTGCAACATATCAGTTTGTATGTTTTCATCGGACCCTGTTTCGTGGCCAATTTCACGTACCAATTCCTCGTGATTGTTGGGGTTGGCGTCCATGATAGCGTCCAAACGTTCCGAGCTCAATTCTAAATTATGGCCACGCAAAAAGTTGGATATCGAACTGTGTACGAGTTGCTTTTCGGTCAAAGCGGGACAGCATTGGGACTTTAGATGAAGCACGAGCTTACCGTGTTGATCAGACCGGTCCAAGATCACACTCAGGTAGAAATCCATCAATTCCTGGCGTGATACACTCTCCAACAACGCAACTTGGCGCTGGTGGGAGTCAAAATCGAAAAGCCCGCGCGTGATCCTATCGTTAAACCGTCCAAACTCAGTTTGCAATTGGCGCAACTTTGTCAATTTTGCACTTTTGAGCGCTTCCTTGAATGTCACAAACTCGTCGTCGGTCATGTCATGATCAAGATAAGTCCCAAAGGTACGTAAAAATTCGTCAATTCTGTATTCGAGGTATGCGGTCGAGCGCTCCGATTGTATAATAATCCTGAATCCTAACGAGGTCCGGCCGTTGTTGAGTCCAGAGAAGACGACGTACCCCAATTGTTCCTTCGTGCGCAATTGATCAAATGCCGGCTCGCGAATAATTGTGCAGAGCAAGTCAGTCAACACCCGTGTGCGTTCATTGTGATTTGGCGCGATCTCAATATTGTAAAAGATACAGGAATTGATATTTTGGGGATCCTGTAATTCCATTTCGAACCTCGCACCATCGGTGGGATTCAAGAGGTAATTGAGAGGAGCAATGAGTGCTCGTGCACCGGCGACGGTTGGCGCAATCGATCCGACTGGTTTGAGCTTGTCCTCGACAAAGCCCGCAACCTTTTGTGCCTCGTCATGCGAAAAGCAACCCACCATTAGTAACTCGGTGAAAGCACCCCCTTCAAACAATGACTCCACAAAACGAGAGAAATCTGCGTGACTGAGAGAATCGAGCACTGCATTCCGCTCTTGGTAACTGTACGTCTTATCGTTGACAATAGTCATGTAGTGGGTGGTTATTTGCTGGTATGGAAGCGACATTCCAAAGTTTTTGAACTCCTTTCCAAGCTTATACTTGAGAACATCAAATCTGGTTTGAGACGGGCGAAAATGTAATACTCTTTCCAATACTTGCTCCACGAGTGCCGATACCTTGTCGCTGTAACCGCTGACCTTGATATCGAAGCCATCACGCCACGCCGAAATCAGCACGTTCAAATTTACGAGCGAAGCATAATAGGTAAGTTCAATCAAGTCGTCACTCAAAAGCTCCGCGAGCAATTGCGAACATGTACTTGAGTATGCGTTAGTGTTGGATTGTGGTAAATGGATGAGAAGACCCACGATTTCTTTTGGGACCATGAACTGGTCATCCTGTTTGTGCCACGCCTGGATATACTGGTTATCTTTGATCAAGTACGGATGAAGGATAGGCTCGCGGGCTTTTTCGCCACTGACATCGAAAACATGAGGTATGAACGGGTTGGGATTGGGCAAGTGCAATTCGGAGATGGTGGGTGCAGTGGAGATCAATTTCTCCAACTCGTGTGGAAGCGAGTCAATAGAATATTCGACGCCATACCATTTTTCCTTCATGTTCAATCCGTCCAACAGCTGGGCCGCCAAGGTGACACGCATGTTTTTTAAATCGAGAAAAGAGCCCACACGCTCTATTTCCAAGGGATCGAATGTTCGCGAGATTCCCGAGCTCAAGAGACGGGCGGGTGGGATATGACCATCAGGCACGAATCGATGCAAACTCTTACTCGTTTGTGAAGTCGTGCTTGCCGGTTCAGCCTTTTGCCTAAACTTGAAAGCGAGCTCCAGAACATCGCTAATTTCTTGCCAGATCCATTTTTGGGGCGACTGGCTACGTACCATTTTCAAATACTGGAAAGTTGCAATGACGACGTCATGCCATTTATCCAAGCCGAGTGGGGTCAACTCAAAATTGAGCAGGAACATAGTCGTGCCTTGACATACTCTATAATGGCCTGCGGCGAGATCGGTTGCCCAGCCACGGAGTTTGGCATAATGCAAGAGCGACCCTTTTGCCTCATGTCCCACCAAGTGGGAATAGTAGTTTGCAGGTTGCAGACTCCAATGACCGTCCAAATCGTCAGGAATTTGGAACGAAATGTCCAATCTGTGTGAATCGTTCACAGATTTTGCCCTAATAAGCTTTTGCAATTCTGTGTTGGAGTAGACCGGCACGTTTTGATAGCTTGGCCTGGGTAAGGCTTTGTTGGGAATAGCTGTGAACATTTGTTTGGCCCATCCGGCAAGAGTCTCCAAGCTCTCGCTTCCCAAAATGACCAAGGTCATGAGGTTTGCGGAATAGTGATGTTGATGAAATTGCATCAAGACGGAGCGGACGTCCACGCCATTTGAAATGGGGTCTTCTCGCAAAGTTTGCAAATTGCCGGTGGAGAATCCGTTCCGTGGGTGTTTTGGATTACTGGTGCTAGTATCTAAACGATGAAGACGCCACATATCATCCTGCAAATTCTTCTTGTGTTCAGAGTCGACAGCGTTTATTTCGCGATCCTTACATTCCACACTGAACAAAGGGGAGATAAAAAACTGGGCAAATCTATCGAGAGCACCATGCAAATACTCATTGTTGACAGCAAAGTAATAATTCGTATGTTCGGCGGCGGTGTAAGCGTTGGAACGGCCATCATGCTGAGAGAGATAACTCGAATATTCGTTTTCGCGCGGATACTTTTCGGTGCCCATGAACAAAAGGTGCTCGCAGAAATGGGCGAGACCGTCGATTCCATACTGCTTATCTGCGAAGGAACCTACGTTGACATCGAGTGAAGCCGCAGATGTATCTGTGGACGGATCGTGAACGAGAAGGACATTGAGGGAGTTTTCGAGTTGAATAAGCTGATACTGGCGATCGTCCAATTCAGGCTTCTCGATATTTGAGTCTGTTTCAAGCACTGTGTATCCCACAGGAGCCACCGTCATTCTGGGATAAAACGAAGTGGGGAGCGTGGTGGCTGTCAATTCATCACCAAATTGAACCTCGGTGGTTGCAAAAAAATCTCTTGTGTGCAGAACGAGCTTGGCTTCGATCAAGCAAGCCTAAAACAACTATGAATGTTGGGTGTGTTCAGACGGTGGTTATACTTTTCTCATGAGCTTATTTGCAAGTGCTAAGACACGAATTAAGTCAGATACCCATAATAGTCGAGTTAGGTATGTATGTGTTCAAGGTCTTCATTGACAGCGCTCGCTCAAGAAACGAAATAACATTCCTACTTTCGATCTGTTTTTTTTTTTTATTCTTATACACCATGAAATCCGCACTTACATTTGACCGTGCCCGACATTGACAGCTCAGTCCCTGTGTACAGAAGGCTATTTGAACCGCTGTCAACGTTGTTGTGAATAATCCACCGGTTTGAATACATCAAACACAATAGTTTGAAACACAATTATCTCAATTTCGATTATCTACATAATCCTCAAAATCGCATGGTGTATAGGACCAACGTAGTTACCCGGTGAATTGAGACAGCCATCATGGCAATGACGCACTATCCGATATTGGGGAGAAGCGAGAGCCGTGTTGACGGATAACTCTGATCAGATTGAATTTTTCGTATAAATTCGGGTTTGCTCGAATATATTCGAAATCTGCGAACGTAATAATTCTCGTAGAAACCTTGCGAGCACTCCAGCTGGGGGTCATAGTGGCAATGGCCACTCTTGCGAAACCACCTTCAATACTCAGCCAACGCCTTAAGGTTGTCAACAAAGATGCTTATCATGTAAGCGACGCTGTCAAGCTTTGTGAGCGCACTTACAAGGGCTGCATCAGGGGATGAGACCTGCGCCTTCCCCTCGATCAATACAACGTGTCGGTCATACACGGTGCCTCTTGTGATATAATCTAGAGGGTCCAACTTATGCGTAAACTGGCTAAGGACTGCTAATAACGAGTTTGAAGGCGCTTTGCCAGAAACAAGCTGAGCCATTCTCTTTTCGGCATTTTGCGGAGATAAGGCGTTCTTCTGTTGTGAGCTCATTTCGTCGCGAATAATGTCAATGTATGCTCTACCCGATGTGGGATCGAAATCTCCCCAGCCGCGTTCAGTGACGGGGTGAAGACATTTTATGTCCAAACACAATTCCGCGCGCGTTACATATACATCGACCAGGAGATTCTCAAGAGGTGGCGAGAATGCATGGGCAGGGCAAACGTGTTTGGGGAACACAAGCAGCGGGTCGGTGGGTAGCTGCAAACGCGATTTCGCGCGGTCGACATGTGACAATAGTGCGGATAATCGCGTAATACATTCCCCACTGGACAGTGAGGGGACAATCCGAACTGCGGCAAGCGCATCTTCGATTGCCCGGACCGCGTCGACCAATTGGGGCAATACGATGGGTTCCACAAGCCTTAATGAAACCGGCTTGGCGCTTCCATGCCGGAGATGAACCAGGATCTCGGAGACATTCTTGCCATTGCGAACGGCAATTCCCTTGAGGGTCTCCAGATGAACAGATGTGAGTGGAAGCTTGACGGGCGGACCCATAATGAGATCACGAGTCATGGAGAGAGCATCGGCGATATCAGGTAGTCCCAATAAGACTATGTCCGAAAAGTAATGCGAGGACTCAATCGAGGAATCATGCGCTTGTACTGACTGAAGAATCGCATGGAAAGACATGAGGATCTCACATCCACCCAATTTCCAGCCTGCTACCACGCTTCACCTGCACCTAAGAAATTCGATTCTATCTGCATCCTTTTGTTGAACTGGGGACTGCAGACAGTCGAAAGATTGACTCGGCATCTAATGCGTGTGTATACCAAGACATCACGTGACGTTGGTGTCTCCTTTCAACAACAAACATCAACGTTTTCTCACCTGTATACTACACCACCACCTGTATACACCTACCTACCTGTACACAATCCCTGCAGGAAGTGATATTCTATTTCGCAGCCAATGACTCCCTCTACACTGAGTGAGCGCTCGACCGTTCCCATTCCCGATGATTTCCGTAAGACCCTTGATGCTGCTGCCGTCGCCGCCGCTGCCGCCGAATATGACCCGGAAGATTCTTTCCCTTATGCCGCCTCAGCCGCCGCAGAATTGCAACACCGCCATGAATTGCAGCGCAGACAACTTCACTTGCACCAGCAGCTGTTGCATCAGCAGTTACAGATGAATCTGATGGGCCTGATGGGCCAGATGAATCAAATGACTCAATTGACTCAGCAACAACAGCAGCAGCAGCAGCAGCAACAGCAACAGCAACAACAAATGGGCCAGGTCTCGCCTCAGAATCAATCCCAGCACCACATCCCGCAACAGATGTCTCAGCAGATGTCCCAGCAAATGTCTCAGCAAATGTCTCAACAAATGTCTCAGCAAATCCCCCATCCAGAAGACCCTCTCACGTCGCGCTTTATCGAAAACGAAATCATTAAATCTTTCTCCAACAAAGCCGACTTGGTCAAATACGTCAAGTACATTCTCGCCGCCGAGGAGCGATGCAAGATTGTCATCAATTCGTCCAAACCAAAAGCTGTCTACTTCCAATGTGAACGCTCGGGCTCTTTCCGGACGACTGTCAAGGACGCCGCTAAGCGCCAGCGTATCGCCTATACCAAGCGCTCAAAATGTGGCTACCGCTTAGTCGCAAACTTGTACCCCTCTGAGAAGGAGAATAAAAAAATCAAGGCAGAGGAGGCAGCGCTTCAACAAACCCATCCTGGCATGGAAGACAAGAGCGACTTTGACTTGGCCAACTCCGATGAGGTTTGGGTGCTTCGCATGATCTCGCCAATGCATAATCATCCGCCGGAGCCTATGGGCAAGCAGCGCAACAAAAAGTCAAAGTCGCAGCGCACGCTTGTAGAGAAGCCTTGGCGGAGAGATGCCCAGGCCGCCATCCTGGTCGCTGCTGCTGCCCAGCAGTACGTTACCCCGGAAATCATGCAGGCCGAGCATGACGACTATCATATGATGCGTCACCGTATTGCACAGAGCACGGCATCCGTCCAAGATGCAGCAGTCATTGCTGCTATCGAGGCCACCCCATCAAATAGAATCGATCCCGACATGGATCCCAACGTTGATCCGAGTGTTCTGCAGCATGACCATTCGCGTCACATGGATATGCGTGGATTGGGGCACTAGGTTAAAGTTGTTTTTTATATAGTATAATGTATTTGTTTCCACAAAGTGTGTGCAAGGCATGGCCGTAGATTTTTCGGTGCAAGAGCACTCCTGGTATCAACTCTTGTCAATTTCACAAGAAAACTATATATACTAGGGATCGTCCATCATCGCTCGCGCAAATCTGCGAAGCTCTTTTGAGCAGCCGTTCTTGGAGGAACCCTCCGAATTCACTTGTTCCGGCTACCACTTTCTCGATGCATGACTAAAGCATGATTTGTGTGTAGCCATCTGTTGGCCTGAATCATGGACACACTATATATTTCTTTTGGACACAATGACCATTGTCAATCTGGCCAAGAATATCGAGAATTGCAGTTTTCTATTTACGAAGCTGTAAGGACAAATCCGCTTTTTCCGGTAAATGTCTAACTAATCTCAGCTGCCCGAAGTATGATTGGGGCAGCTAATTAGAGCCTTTTATCGAGTCTAGCGTCAAAGTGAAGCCCGCTCTCTGGCATATCAAACCATACACAATACAAATCTAAAAAATTTCCGTCAAAGTCTTTATCTGGAAAGATATTTGCGCTCGAAAGACCCTTTTGCGAATAATCAAAAGATTGTAATCTCGACCTCAATTTTGCGACCCTTCGTGCTCAACACTATCTACAACATCGATATGAGATGGGTGGGTTCAAGTAGACAGGAAAGGATGTCTCGCTCCTTCGAGTTCTGTTCCCCATGCGTAACCGCAATTCCCATCATCGCCTCTGAGCTTGTGTCGGTCTAAAGTCTTACATATACAGTCTCAGCCCAAATCTCAATTTGCCTCATGATCGCTCAGATAACACTATATGAGAGCCTAAAAGTGTATGAATACTCCATCGTTTGCGTACTATCCACGAAATAGGACCAAATTGTTAGTTCTCCACCATTCAAACGAGCTTAAAGTTGCAGCCACTCGAACACCCATGCCGCAATATGTTCGAATGCAACTCAGTTTGCACCCACACGTGACTGCACTCTAACAACTTTTTTTTTCAGAGCCTTAACGGAACCCTCATGAACCTCATCTTCAAGCGAGCCATGACTTCCACTAGTGAATGGACCGCGCTCAAAGTGCGCAAGACCTTCTTGGATTTCTTTACAGAGCGCGCTCACACCTATGTGCCGTCTGCGTCTGTCGTTCCTCACAATGACCCCACGTTGCTTTTCGCAAACGCCGGTATGAATCAGTACAAGCCCATTTTCCTTGGTACGGTCGATCCCTCATCCGACCTTGCCTCTCTCAAGCGTGCAGCCAACTCCCAGAAATGTATTCGTGCGGGTGGTAAACACAATGATTTGGAAGACGTTGGTAGGGACTCATACCACCACACCTTTTTCGAGATGCTTGGTAACTGGTCCTTTGGAGACTATTTCAAGAAGGAGGCGATTGCCTGGGCTTGGGAATTGTTAACCAAAGTTTATAAGTTGGACAAAAACCGCTTGTATGTGACTTATTTCGAGGGCGATGCTGCTCAAGGGTTGGAACCGGATTTGGAAGCCAAACAACTCTGGTTGGACGTGGGTGTTCCCGAGGACCACATTTTGCCTGGAAATGCCGCCGATAACTTTTGGGAAATGGGTGACCAGGGCCCTTGTGGACCTTGTTCCGAGATCCATTATGACCGCATCGGTGGCAGAAACGCTGCTCATTTGGTCAACATGGATGACCCCAACGTGTTGGAAGTCTGGAATATTGTTTTCATGCAGTACAATCGCGAGGCCGACAAGTCCTTGCGTACTTTGCCAGCAAAGCATATTGATACCGGTATGGGTTTTGAGCGGTTGGTTTCGATTTTGCAAGATAAGTCTTCAAATTACGATACCGATGTGTTCATTCCCATTTTCGAGAAGATCAGAACCGTTGCCGGAATTAGACCCTACACCGGCAAGTTCGGCTCAGATGATGTCGATGGTGTCGACACCGCCTACAGGGTGATTGCTGACCATGTCCGGACCCTCACGTTTGCCATTTGCGACGGCGGTGTGCCCAACAACGAGGGCCGCGGATATGTGTTGCGTCGTATTTTGCGCAGAGGTGCCAGATATGTCCGCAAGTATATGAACTACCCCATCGGGTCCTTTTTCAGTCAGATTGTCGATGTTGTGGTGGCCAATAATAAGGACATTTTCCCCGAGATTGAAAAAAATATCCAGGACCTCAAATCTATCTTGGACGAGGAGGAATGTTCGTTTGCCAAGACGTTGGACCGTGGTGAGAAGTTGTTTGAGCAGTATGCTATCATTGCGTCCAAGACCCCAGAACAGACCCTTCTGGGTAAGGATGTGTGGCGTCTCTACGATACCTATGGCTTCCCCGTTGATTTGACAAGATTGATGGCGGAGGAAGCCGGCTTGAAAATCGACGAAAAGGCGTTCGACATTGCTAAACAAGAGTCACACCTTGCATCGAAGGCAGCATCGCCCAAGAACGCCGCGAACTTGGTCAAGTTGGACGTGCACGCTCTTTCCGATTTGGACACGAAGCTGGTGCCCAAGACCGATGATTCGCCAAAGTATGGTCGTGAGAACGTCAAGGCCACCGTTTTGGCAATCTACGATGGCCAGCAGTTTGTGGATTCCATCAGTGATGCGACGCGTCAATACGGCATTTTGCTAAACAAGACCCCCTTTTATGCAGAGCAGGGTGGCCAGGAATACGATACTGGAAAACTTGTGATCGACGGTAAAGTCGAATTCAACGTTGATAATGTCCAGGTTTATGGTGGATATGTGTTGCACACTGGAAACCTTGCTGAGGGCTCGCTTGCCGTGGACGATAAGGTCATTGCCACTTATGATGAATTGCGCCGTTGGCCCCTTCGCAATAACCATACCGGTACCCACATCCTCAACTATGCATTATACCAAGTTCTTGGCGAAGGCGTTGATCAGAAAGGATCGTTGGTGCTGCCCGAAAAGTTGCGCTTCGACTTTAGCCACAAACAAGCAGTTTCATTGCCCGAGCTCACCGAGATCGAGCGCATCTCTAACGAGTATATCAAGGCGAACCACCAGGTATACACCCAGGAAGTGCCATTGGCCCTTGCCAAGGAGATCTGCCTGCTTCGTGCCGTATTTGGCGAGACATACCCCGATCCCGTGCGTGTGGTGTCGGTGGGAGTTCCAGTCGAGGATTTGCTCGCTAACCCGGGCAGCACTGACTGGACCAAGATCTCGGTCGAGTTCTGCGGTGGCACTCATGTTGCCGTCACGAACGATATCAAGGATCTTGTTGTTGTGGAGGAAAGCGGAATCGCGAAAGGTATCAGACGTATCGTCGCCGTTACCGGCCAGGCTGCCCACGACGTGCAGCGCATTGCACGTGAATACGACGAGAGATTGCAGCGGATCGCTGCGATGCCATCAGGCCCACTCAAGGAGACTGCTGCCAAGGAATTGGGTGTGCTGTTGAAACAACAGGGCATGTCAGTATTGGACAAGCAACGGTTGACGAGCGAGTTCAATAAATTGGACAAGTCGATCAAGGACGAAGTCAAGGCCAAACAAAAGGAGGAAAATAAACAAGCGACAGACGCAGTTTCCAAATGGTTGGAGGCCCTGCCTGAAGAAGAGGTTTTTGTGCAGTACATTCCCATCACTGCTAATGCAAAAGCAATCACTGAGGCTATAAATGTGGTCAAGAAGAAGGCCAAGGACAAGTCGCTCTACTTAATCACAGGAGATTCACGATTGGCGCATGGCTGTTACATTTCCGACGCTCATCTTGCAAAGGGTATGAGCGCCACCGAGGCCGCCGGAATCGTGTCCAAGCATATTGGTGGTAAAGCCGGTGGAAAGGGTAACATTGTCCAGGGAATGGGAGATGAAAACTCTGGAATCGACAAGGCAATTGCAGAGGTTACGGAATACTTGAAGAAGAGCCAATTATAAGGTCGTGAGGCATACTTGGAGAAAAGCTAATTATAAGGTCGTTAGGCATACTTGGAGAAAAGCCGATTATAAGGTCGCTAGGCATACTTGACTAAAGCGTGTAAATATAGCTACTCAAGTCCTAGAACTCTACTTATATCATATATATACCCTGTGACCTGGACCAATCGAAAGAGGCGACCGAACTTGGTGTACAATCCGATTAGATGTGGTTATTAATCTCCAGCGATCTCCGCACGTGATCTAGCCGAACTCGGCAAGCGCAGAAAAAGGGGAAGACACCCATGCCGCAATACTCCAATTAACACGTGCATCTGACGTGTCTTGAACAATTTTTTCTCTTCTGCTTCATGTCGTGGCATTCGCTCACCCCCAAAAAAAACCCGCACGCTGATACTTGACGAGCCCTTACGATTGGACAAGATATGGGCAATACCCCTGCGCGAAATGATACTGCTAATACTAACCCAGCTGCTGCCGTACAAGCCGAAGATGCTGATGAACCCCCACTACCTAGGCTCGGCGCGTTACGCGTCGAGCCCCTCCCTGCTGCGGTCCCCATCCCTCACAGCGTGTCGTCTGTCGACCTGACCCTTCTGCCTGTCTTTCTGTCTCTAGCCATACTGTCTGATTCAGGCTCACCTTGCTCGACGGCAGGCCTGCTGCCTTTGGAAATATGCAAAGCTAAAGCTCCAGGCGTCATTCTGCGCTCGACCACCGTCGACTCGTCGAGTCATGGCCATAAGCAAGCGTCCATGTTTGATTCATGCCCGCTCTCAGAATCTCCCCCAATCCTTCCCACGGCTCTCACAAAAACTGCTGGCGTAGATGTCAATGACGTCATTCAACGGTTGATTGCTCTGGGAACGAAACCGTCATCCTCTCGGCGAGGCCACTCGTCACGGGACCCACTTGCGGTTTCTCTGGCGGAGATCAAATATATCTTGCAGCGTGCCCGCTCGGTATTCATGGATCAGCCCACTTTACTCAAGCTTTCACCGCCTGTGAAAATCGTCGGTGACATTCACGGGCAATTCCACGATTTGGTCCGTATTTTCAATTCTTGTGGCTATCCGCCCACATCCAATTATCTTTTCCTCGGCGACTATGTTGACCGCGGTCACAAATCGTTAGAGACATTTGTGCTTTTGCTTTGCTTCAAAATCAAGTATCCTGAAAACTTTTTCATGTTGCGCGGAAATCACGAGCTGGCCAATTTGACCAAGATTTATGGCTTCTACGACGAGTGCAAGCGACGCATGCCCAAGCACGGCGCGAAATTGTGGAAGCTGTTTGTGGATGTTTTCAACACTTTACCCGTGGCCGCTATCATTGCCGATAAAATCTTTTGCGTTCATGGAGGTTTGTCTCCCGATCTTTTCGAAATGAAGCAAATTGAGAACATCAAGCGTCCCTCGGATATCCCGGACAAAGGTTTACTTGCAGACTTGCTTTGGCTGGACCCGGACCCCAGCGTGCGCAACTTTTCCGCTCGGAAGTGGCCCAAGAACGATCGCGGCGTTCTGTTCCGGTTTGGCAAGCGCCACGTTGATCATTTTTGTCAAAGATTTGGCATGGACTTGATTGTGCGCGGTCATATGGTTGTTGAAGATGGCTATGAATTCTTCAATAAACGCAAGCTTGTCACGGTATTCCTGGCCCCGAATTATTGTGGGGACTTTAACAACTTTGGCGCCGTCATGAGCGTCGATACCCAATTATCCTGCTCGTTCGAGTTGATTCGCCCACGGTAGTCCTCCCAGCGGCATGCTTTTATTTTCTTTCATATTCTTTATACTTGCTTCTACCAACTATGGTTCTTTCATATTCTTTATACTCGCTTTTAGCAACCATACTTTCATACTTTTTTTTTCCGGCGTCGCTACGAACACTCGTTTCCGGAGCTTGATCAATATAGAGATGAAGATTGAAGAGCTGCTGGAAATAAGTGCATAGCTCACCTCAGCCCTCGCAATAGGGCTACCCAGTCCTCATGTGGGTGCCTTTGCGGGGCAGGCTTGAGCTATGCTTTATACACGGATCAACTATACAAGCTCAATAGGTTCGAGCAATTCTAATGTGCACCGTGATCTGATGCTAAAGTGTAGGTTTCACGAGCCAGCTCGTGAATCGGATTAATCAAAACCCCTCATTCCTGGGAATATCGCCTTCGCTTCGTCGCTGGAGAAGAATGGCCACAATTTATCAAGGGGGCATCGCCCTCGTCTAGGCATGCCGTATAATGGACTTGTGGGTCGGCTTTGCCGGTTAATTCAATGAGCTGAGTATAATATGCGGAAAGCACATGATTGGCGTTTCGAATCGGTCTTGGTGATATACCGAATGGCCCATCACAAGGCTCTGCATCGCAAGGCCTGCTAGGGATGCACCGCCAATCCACACGCTCCAAGAAATCAAGCTCCAAGCAATTGAGCTCCGAGACCGCGACTCCTCCAACTTTGGCATAGTGATCATTGGTGTAAAAATAATCCTCCATTGACTTTTGAGCTACCATACTTGCAACAAGGAGGAAACGATGGACTGTGTACGAGTTCATGGTGAAGAAGGGCCGATATTGATGCGAAAGTAGATCGATATAGTAGATGGTAGTGAGTAAAATGGCGGGATTGAAGTGGTTGAATTTCGAAAGCCGCTCCAAGTACGTTCGTGCTGATATGCTGGGTGGCGTACGAGAGTGGTAGCGAGTGAGGGTCGGCTTTGTATCGGCAATACCAGCCTGAATGGGGGATGTTGCTGAGACATCGTTAAGGTTGATCAAAGTCCGTAACATACGGGCAATCAAGACTATCAAGACCAGACAGTCAACCAGCATATAGTCTTTGGGAAGAATATGAGGTTCGATTATCCGTGGTGGATCAGCGTTGTGCGACGTCGCGTGTGATGCAGTATGTGGATGATACACGTCTCCTGGAGACTTTATGACCCGAGAAGCCCTGTCATTTGGCGACTTTGACAGTTTCGGATTCAGCAGGGGCTTCAGTCTCTGGAACGAAGGTCGGCGTTCAACCAAAGATCGTGAACGATACCCACGCGTATACTTTGTATAGAACTCATTATCTGCATCTTCCAGAGAGCATTTTGACAATGATGCAAAGTATACGGATGGGCTCAAGCTGAGAGCCAAGCGAGGGGATAAGCGAGGGGACAGGCGAGGAGCGCCAAACAGACTCGAACTACGCCTGGATATCATCAACCGAGGTTCAGGGGATGCAATGGTCATAGTACTCATTGCAACAGCATTTGTTACAACTACTTGTATTGCAATTTGAGATGATGGCAGTTGAGACCGGTTATAAATCACAGCAGCACGGGACCCGCATGCCACGTGGGTCATGCACGTGATAGGTACATAAGTCACATGACCTAAGAAATCTTGGCGTTTATTTCGAAAGCGGAACGCAGCATAACAACACGGGGTATGGCTGAACTCATTGTTGATGGAGGTATGTGCGGTTCGATCCTCATTTGATTGTTTGATGATGAGAATGTGCTAACATGAAATAGAGGATGCGCTGCATTTAACGGTCGCAGAACTCAAATCGCGTTTGGATGATGCCAATGTCTCTTACACAAAGTCCGTAAAGAAAGCAGATCTCGTGAAACTATACTCGCAGGCTATATTAAGCGGGCAAATCAAGGTTCGCAGTGATATTGATGACTCTTTAAAGGATTATAGCTCAGGTCTTGATTCTGAGAACGATACCAGCAACCCAGAACCCGCCATGAAGCCGGCGCCAAAATCTAAGCGCTCGCTCCGTTCGAAAACGCCAATAAAGTATGCGGACAAACTGATCGATATCACCGTCTTGGAAACAAGTAATGCTGGGAGTCCCAGCTGGTCGGATTCCAGTGATGTCGGAGAAGATGATTTGGACTTGATCGAGTCTGGTTCAGATCATTCACACCCGGGCCCTTTAGAACAAAATGTGCCCCAATCATCAAAACCAGAAGTGATAGACTCTGGAGAGGATACTCCAGGCTCCGATAATTCTGATCAGAGACAGTCTGATGGTTCTCGCATGCAATCCAGCGGGTCAGCGAAAAGTGCGGGCCAAAACGTTGCAACCATACCAAAGCCTCAATCAATATCCTTAGAAGACCTCACCCCCACTCCTGGCGATCTGCGTCTGGATGAATCTTTTCTCGATTCGGACCCAATGGATATTGAGGACGGAAGCCCATTAGAGATCTCCGAAAGTGATCTCGCCGAAGAAATACAGAATTCATCAGATGAGAATAACGATACACACGAAGCATCGTTCGTCTCAGCCCATGAAACATCGGACTCGATCAAGAAACGCTCGTTGGATCCTCAAGACTCGGACCTTGCTCCTAGAAAACACTCGCGACTTAACGATTCGCCGCCCGCACAAGTTCCTTGTAATGAGATACTACCCCAAAGCCCACCATTAGTAGCGCAAGACTCATTTGTGGGTATCGATATTCTTCCGCCCGGATCTCCCCACCACTCGTCTCAAGATCGGCTACTTTCGGACCCAGCGAAACTACCAATCGAGTCCCGCAGCGGGTTTTCTCCCACGTCGTTTAGTTCTTCCGGTTCGGCACACCATATCACGCCCTTGCGTCAGCGGCGCGCGATCGTCTCGCCCGCCCCTTCTCCATCTGCTGCTCGCGTTCTGCTTCGCGATTTGACTGCCAAACCCCGCTTAGTCCTGTCAAGTAAGATATCCGCATTCTCGGATGATGAATTGTCAGATGAGGAAGATTCCAAATTCGAGACTCCTGCGATTGCGGATAAATCAGTACGCAAATCACGCAATCTACTCTCTATCTTGCTTCATTTTGTCGTAAACTTGTTCATCATCATACTCGTGGTCACATCTACCTACTTTGGTCTTTGGTATCGGCAACGCCAATTCGACATTGGCTTCTGCGGACAGCAACAGCATTTCACCCCCACTTTCTCCGATCTGGACTCGCCCCTCTTGCGTATGACTGGGCAATACTTGGACTCACACTATTTGCCGGACTGTGTACCGTGTCCCGCGCACGCCCGATGCTTCCCCAACCTCAGGATTGGATGTTATCAAGATTTCGTTGAACATAAACCTTGGTCTCATTTCATTAAGCCGTACAATGCAATCTGTGTCCCTGATACTCTCAAAGCCGAAAAGCTCGAAATAATGATTAGCGTTGCGCTCGACTTGTTGCACCACAAAAACGCACAAGTCGACTGCGGCACCCTGCGTGACGACCAGGCTGCAGGAATCTCCCAGAACGCTTTGCACGATATGCTTCTTTCCATGAAGGCTCCCTATATTTCCGATAGAGAGTTTGAAGACTTGTGGACGAAAACTTGCATCGAACTAGAACGCGAACCAGCAATCTCGGTAAGGCACGTTCCATCTTGTGCGCCCCCTTCGATAAGCCATACTAACCCAACGCAGGAACTCGATGCAGGTGGGCTTGGCGACGGGGACGTGTCCCTTATCGACGAGCAAAGACCGGTCACTCCGGAAAACCCGCTTTTTCGATCGACGTCCCTCCAGAACGTTGACTTGAGATGCACCGTCCGCAACGGCGTCACCAACGCTGGCTGGACGTACAAGTACCAGATCCTTAGTCTTTTTGTTGTTTTGGTGACATTCTATTTTGGAAGAAAATTCCATGAAGCGTTGAAGCTAGACCAAATCAAACAAGACCTTGTTCTCCGCGAGGTTCTTGGCAAATTATACCACCAATATCAGCTAGCTCTGAAAGATAAGTCGGAACATGCATACCTCGGAGCAATGCAGTTGCGCGACACGATTCTCGGGAATGAGCACAATATCACGCGCAGGGTCCTGCTTTGGAATAAGGTTGCCAAGAAAATCGAGGTCAATACCAACGTCGCCATCAAGATTGTCGAAATCCATGGCGAAGTGATGAAAGTATGGGAATGGGTTGGTGGGTCGTAGTTTTTTTTTGCTGTAGTACTTTATTCTTTTGTATAAAACTTATGTTCTGGTGTACTAGTAAGGCTTCGAATGCACCCTAGTTTCGTCCACATCATCTTGACCTGAATGTTCAGGGCCGAATGAACTTGTACTTGAACCTTGCGTCAAGAAAAACGTATGTTGTTTGATGGCCGCTTAAGCCTTTTGCTTCGCAACTAACGGCAAGCACAATACTCACTGGGTGCAGAATTTTGGGTTAGACTCGCACGCTGATCGTTGTATGTCGTGCTCTGTGAGAGGTGAAGGAGCGGTGATTTAGCAAAAAAACAGAAGCCCGATACGGGGGTCGAACCCGTAACCTTTTGATGTCCTTAATTAAGAGTCAAACGCTCTACCGATTGAGCTAACCAGGCGATTTTTTCTCTCAAATTGGGGGTATTGACTAGATGGAGTTTCGTAACACCGCAGCAGCACATGTCTCATATAATCATCTCACCTGTACTTTGACCTCGACAAGTTACTAAATAGCCGCTCCCACACACCCCGCAATCTTATAAGCCAGAAATCATGTTAGATTCGTAAATATCGGAGTCTTCCTCGCACGTGACCGATAATCCGCACTTGGCCGCTCAAAGGTGGCGACCCCCTATATCCCAAATTTCCTCTGCAATGCGAATCGTGGATTTGGGCGGTGACATACTCGCTGTAGAGGTCACTAGATATATTCTGGCCGATGATATCTTTGCGCTTCTGTGTGTAAACCGCACGTTCAACGATTTATTCTACCGTTCACAGTGGCTGCTGGAAGTCTTCCGTCGCCTATACTCAGCGAAATTCCCCATTAGCGACAACGATCGCTATTCAACGAGCGACAAGCTTCATTGGGAACAGCTCTTTCGTCGCCGTGTTAGCCCAAGGCTGCTAGTGTGTACATGGGGTCACCAGCATATGGGCCACTTGGGATATAGGCTGACCCACTTGGGCCGAAACTCCACCACTTATAATGCCAACGTGCCTCATGCGATTCCAAACTTTTCTGGCCATATTGTTTGCGATGTTATAGCCACAGGGTACAGTTTTGTCATATTGAGTAATGATGGATCGCTCTGGTACACTGGCGTGAACTGGGCCCACTCGACACAGCTGAGGCTGACTCCGGCTCCATCGTCCTCCGATTATTTTCCAACGCCGACAGAACTGCAATGGACAGCCTACACAGGGATCAGCACAAACATCCCCGGTGTAGCGCCAACGCACGGCCAGGTGGGAACCATGCCGATGACGGCAGCGCCTTCCAACAGCTTCAGAGTCTTGCCATACCCTAGCAGCAAACCAGAGGGCGTTACCACTTTCCCCCACATAAATTCCCAACCACTGGATTCATCTCCTGGACGCAAGCAGATTGTTGAATCCAATTTTCTAAGCAAGCTTGATCTTCCGCCCTCGCGATTTCCAGATCGGCGGGTGGTCGCGATATCGGGCGGCAGAGAACACATCCTAGCATTGGACAATCACAATCAGATTTATACCTGGGATTCGGGATGCAAAGTTGATTGTTCGATACAATTGAAATTCCGTGGGTTGCAGAACGCTCGAATAGGCAAAATCTTCGCGGGCTGGAACCTCTCGGGTTGCTACATGTTTGGTGTAGGGCTTGTGATATGGTATCTGAGGGAGAGTATTACAAAAGCCGATTGGGAAAAGAATGAATACCCTTCATCGGACGCAAACTTTATAGTCGTGCCTGGAACCGAGTGGGGAATCGTTGACTTTGCATTAACAGCAGATCATGCGCTATTCATCAAACGCAGCGACGGCAAACTATACCTGTTCGAATGCGATGCCGGCGCGTTCGCTAGGAGGCGCGCTGAGAGAGGCCATCCGTTGAGTTATACTTCCTCCGAGTTGGATTTGCTGGTCCAACCTGTTGCGGGTTTTAACGCATGGCTCGATGATCAAAACCGGGATGCGATGGAGCGCGTTTCATTCAAAAGCGTCAACGCAAGATTCCATAGTTTTGTTGTCTTCACTGATGGTGATCAGGTCGCTATAGGTAGCCATGCTCATCTTGAGGATCAAGAGGAAGATGAACAGCTTGCACCGGAAATCTTACCTGAATTGCAACGGAAACAGATAAAGCGAGTGGAGATTGGCGATTACCACTTTCTCGCTCTCAATCGAGCCGGCGAAATGTACAGCTGGGGAGCTGAGAGCCAAAACTGCGGATGTCTTGGTCTTGGTAAAGCCCACGAGTTTGTTGAGTCGCACCGCGATCGCGTGGAATCACCCGTGGACTCCAACCGAATGAATGTCTTGGTACCAACAATGGTACAGCCACCGGCACAAGGTCAATGGGTAGCCGTTGCCGCAGCTGGATGGCACTCTGGCGGCATTTTCGTCTCTGATCCTTAGTTTACTTTCCGTCCATTGCTTTCCTAGGGCCTCGCCAAAGACCTGCCCTCGAAGAATCCTCGAAAACGTACCCTGTCAGCAATTATGGTTGCGAAAAAAAAAACCCCACCGCCGTAGCCCATTTTCCAATTGGTTCCATCAAGAAGGCTGTTAAGTCTGGTTTTTGCCTCGATTCTCCACAATATTAACGACAATGGCTTGTCGCGAGGAAGCGTTAAAGGACCGTGAAGATGGCAACATCATTTGACCCGAGCATACGAATTTCAAACATTTTTTTTTTAGCGTGTAACTTGTATTAGGACTAAATACGAAAGATTATATTCCTTTTCGTTGCATTTTGTCGTGCCACATTGAATTCAATAATGGTGAGCCATTTTTTTCTCGGAAATCGATGCATGATCTTCCGTACAAGGGGTCGAGTAAAGTGTCTAGGGTTCCGAGTGTCTCGATGAAACTTTTTTATAAGGGAGACTGGTATTTCGCACAAGTAGATAAAGAGCCAACGAAATTCATACATATACTTATTCATCTTATAATGATGTATAGTTCAATGGCGATGGTGGAAGTCGGCTATCCGCGGCTTGCCACATGATACCATCGTCACCTCGAAATTACCCACAAAATTCACCACATCAAACAACAAGACAGATCAAAAAATAAAAAAAATTGTTTCAAACCGTTCTCTCGTTCTCGGGAGACCCTCGTTGATCTTGTATTCATCTTTGGACACTACACTCATCCGAAGACTTGAGTCATCTTTATCCCTATCCACAACACCACTTATTTCCTTCTCCACACAATCATTGACTTCCGGCTCTCTTCGAATAATCCTGAGACCCACATCCGTCCCCCCCCCGCCCGCCTGTCTCCTCACGAGCCCATACCGCCTCGTTTCCCAAACATCCGTTCTGCAATATAATAAAAGGACACGCTACCATCTCGTAGGGCGCTCGCGGCGCTGGGTTTTTAACGTACCGGACATCAGCTTCCACGGCGACGACTTGTACTACTCGACGAATTTACAGACCTAGATTCCAAAGATCGGAAGGAAACATAGATCACCAGATTCATACTTAGATTCATCTGTGTCTCGGTCATCGTCGATCCTTATTCCCACCCCTGACACTATATCCTGTTTGGCTGTGACCCCCGCTTGTTCCTCGTTTGCAATCCATTTTCCCCATTCCATCGATCACATGTCGTCTTCCAGTGGCGACTACTTTTCTGCCCAAGCAAACCGTTCTCGCAGACGCACGGCGAGTACTGATAGCTTAGGCTCAGGCAACCATCTCGGTGCAGGGCCCTTATCACCTGGCCTTATGCCCACAACATCGCAGGGCGCCAAGACCCGTGTCCGTCGCTCGCTGTCGATCATTCAACACCTTGAGCCTGACAACTTGGAGACTCGTATCGATCAGTCACTCAACCCCAACGTGAATGCCAACTGGGTCCATTTCAAAGGCGCGTGGATCATCCACGTTGTTTTGATTGTTATATTGAAGGTGTTCTTCAACTTTATTCTGGTGCTCGACAATAACTGGCGTTGGACACTCACGAATTTGACTTACAATATCGGATCGTATATCATGTTCCATCAGGTCAAAGGTACGCCCTTTGAGTTCAACCTGGGCGCCTACGATAATCTTACCATGTGGGAGCAGATCGATAATGGCGACCAGTACACGCCCACGAAAAAGTTCTTGATGCTTGTGCCGATAGCGCTTTTCTTGATAAGCACACACTACAGCAACTACAACCTCAACTTGTTTATTTTGAACGGCGTGAGTTGCTTGTGCGTTGTAATCCCCAAGTTGGCGATCCTGCACCGGTTGAGGGTGACGTTGTATTAGACAGTTTACTTTTGATCGGGGAAGCCACCAGAGTGGCTACGTGTTGCATAGAATAAGATTCCCATTCGTGGTCGATTGATCGAAGTGTTCGAGGGTCAAGTCTTCCTCAGGATCTCGGATCTTTCGGTCCAGGCGAACACCAACATAAAGAAGCAAAGCAGATATCTTTTGCTGCAAGAACTATTCATAATTGATATATGTGGTATTAATAACAGTCCATTCATCGCAAAGTATATATCTATCTATAATATTGACTTGTAGCATATATTTCAATTACCGGAGTTTGCCTTGACAGGTGAGTTTTTGGGAACACCGAAAATAAGCCACGCTTTGAAATAGCAGCGGTATCAGAGAGCTCATTTGAAACTTAACACATCAATCGTAAACCTCAAGCGCCAAATGACCCAACATCTCGAACCTAAGCATCCTTCTTCTCAACCTCCTCTATATCTTTGTTGTTGGATGAAATGAAGTGGTACACGAGAATCAACCCCACCGAGGCAATACCGAACCCCTTCACGATCAAATGAAGTTGGTCGTCAGAAATCATTGTATAGTTCGACTGTTGAGTCCACCAGTCGCCAAATTGTTTGGTCGTTATTGGCGCTGTCACACAAGATTGGTTACATAACGTATCCTTACATAATCCGCGAGCCGAGTCAATCTTGCCGTCGTTGTCCCGGGTCAACCCCAATATAATTGTACCAACGCACGTGCCATGACTTCCATAAAAATGGAACGACGCCCACCAACTGACCGCTGCTTGTGAAGGTAATCCGCTCGAACCCCAGCTTCAAATGTCTTACAGCTTATCTGAAGCCCACAAGCAATTGGTCCATGCCGACCTCAAGTCCTCGGACCCTGAGGTCGATCTGATCATCAAGGACGAGATCGATCGTCAGAAGCACTCGATCGTGCTTATCGCCTCGGAGAATTTCACTACTTCGGCCGTCTTGGACGCTTTGGGAACTCCCATGTGCAACAAGTACTCTGAGGGATACCCTGGTGCCCGTTATTATGGCGGTAACGAGCATATCGACCGTATCGAGACCCTTTGTCAGAACCGTGCTCTCTCCACCTTTGGTCTTGATAAGGATCAGTGGGGTGTGAATGTCCAGACTCTTTCTGGTTCCCCCGCCAACTTGCAAGTTTACCAGGCAATCATGAAGCCTCATGAGCGCTTGATGGGTCTCGATTTGCCTCACGGCGGTCACTTGTCCCACGGTTACCAGACTGATACCCGCAAGATCTCGGCCGTGTCCACTTACTTTGAGACCATGCCTTACCGCGTGGATTTGGAGACTGGTTTGATCGACTACGACATGTTGGAGAAGACCGCCATTCTCTACCGTCCCAAGGTCCTTGTCGCTGGTACTTCCGCTTATTGTCGTTTGATTGACTATGCTCGCATGCGTGAGATTGCTGACCTTGTGGGTGCCTACTTGGTTGTCGACATGGCCCACATTTCGGGCTTGGTCGCCGCTGGTGTCATTCCATCTCCATTCAAGTTTGCCGACATTGTCACCACCACCACTCACAAGTCATTGCGTGGTCCCAGAGGTGCGATGATCTTTTTCCGCAAGGGTGTTCGTTCCATCAACCCCAAGACAGGTGCCGATATCTTTTACGACTTGGAGAATCCTATCAACTTTAGTGTCTTCCCCGGTCACCAGGGTGGCCCTCACAACCATACCATCACTGCTTTGGCCACTGCCTTGAAGCAGGCCGCCTCCCCAGAGTTCAAGGAATACCAGGAACAGGTTTTGCTCAATGCCAAGGCTTTGGAGCGCGAGTTCCTCAAGAAGGATTATACCTTGGTTTCAAACGGTACCGACTCACACATGATTTTGGTTTCTTTGAAGGATAAAGGAATCGACGGAGCCCGTGTTGAGGCCGTTTGCGAACTTATCAACATTGCTTTGAACAAGAACGCCATCCCTGGCGATAAGTCTGCTTTGGTGCCTGGCGGTGTCCGTATTGGTGCGCCCGCCATGACCACCAGAGGTTTGGGCGAGAAGGACTTTGAGAGAATTGCCGGTTACATTGACTTTGCCGTCCGATATGCCAAGGACCTTCAGGCCAGTTTGCCTAAGGAAGCCAACCGCTTGAAGGATTTCAAGGCTAAACTCGCTGAGGGTGACGACAAATTGACTGCTACCAAGTCCGAGATCTATAACTGGGCTGGTGAGTTCCCCTTGGCCGTTTAATTTACTGTCCATATTTTTTGTAGCCGCATATACCAATTTGACATTTAGAAAGTATGAAAGAGGTAAGTCTATGGAACACGTATTCTAATAAGCTACCGTCTCACGCTGTTGTCTCAGCGTCCAAGGAATCTAGACTTGTGGCGAGGAATCGATTCGGGCTAGGCGTCAAAAATTCCAAGACCGATCAGATCGCGAACAAAATTATCGGCCTCAAAAAAATCTTATTTAGTGTGTGGTATTAGGGACTGTTGATTTTTCTTATAGATTATGAATGCAGGATCTACTCAGGTTTCTCATGTGCATAGCTTGACTAAACATTGTTGGGACCACGAAGATTGAGACTGGTGGTGCTTGCATGCTCCAACATATCACCTCCGCCGCCTTCCTTTTTGGAAGTGACTGAAGAGTTGATATCGTCCAAGACTTCCATATTGGCCTTTTCGAATTCACCCTCATACAAGCCCAAAACATTGGCTTCCGATTCGATTTCAAGTGCGGATAATTTGGGCAACGCGGCTGCCACACGCCATGGCTGTTTCTTTTCGACAAATGCCTTTGCGAAAATGATATCGATTTCTTCCAAGGATCTGCCGGCAGTTTCAGGGTAAAAGAAGAAAATGACGGGAATGAACAAGTAGTTCATGAGAGCGAAGAACAAGTAGGCGCCCCACCCGGCGTTGCTGACGAAAATAGGCGTGAACATGACCACGGCAAAGTTCGTGATCCAGTTTGTGCATGTGGAAACTGCCGCGGCCATGGTACGCGTCTGCATGGGATTGATTTCGGGAGGGTATACCCAAGGCAACGGCAAAATGGTAAAGGCAAAGAAAACAATAAACAAGTAAAGACCCACGGCAGCTCCTTTGGCCAGCTGGGTGGTGTCAGCGATCAAGCATGCAAAGGTGATGGTGAATGCAATACCTTGGCCGAGAGCACCAACCAAAAACAAGTTTCTGCGTCCAAACGTATCAATCAAGAAGAATGAAGGGATGGTGAAGAGGGCATAAACAGTTGCGAAAACACCACCGAGAATAAGGGCCAAACGGCGTTCCAACTTGATGGACTCTTCGAATAATACCGTTGAATAATAAATGGCGGCATTGCACCCTGTGAATTGCTGGAAGAATTGTGTCGAGGAGCCCAACAACATACGTTGAAAGTGTTGCGTTTTGCCACCTGTGAACAAATCCTTGAATCCAGTTTGAGAATTCGAGAAGCGGTTGACAGCATCAACAATGACAGTGGCCTCGGCCACAATCTCATCATCGGTACTGGCCAAGCCTTGAAGCTTACCCAATACAATCATAGCCTCTGGCTTGCGGTGCTGGGAGACTAGCCATCTGGGCGAGTCAGGCAAGAACGCAGCGCCGACAAACATAACCATCGCAAACACGATCTGGAGGGCTACCGGTAATCTCCAAGAAATCGAATTGTCAACATACGACAAGCCAAAATCTAACCAGTACGCAATCATTGTACCTACTGCGACCACTGCACCTTCAATGTTCACCAAGAGACCACGATTTTCAGCGCGGGACATCTCCGACTGCCATACTGGGATTGTTGCTGTGTTCATACCATTACCAATACCAGTAATGACTCTGCCAATAACAAATTGACCTAATGGCCAGTTGTTGATTGTGGGAGTAACCGAGATAATTGTTCCAACAATAATAATAAGAGCACCCGACAACATAATGGGTTTGCGGCCCAATTTGTCACCGCAGCACAAGGCAAAAATGGCACCAAAGAAGCAGCCAATTTCATAACACGAAACCACTGCACCTTGCACAGTTGCATTATCTTTTGTCGCGGGGAATTCACGATTGAATTGAGGAGCAGATATGATTCCACTCATTAAGCCCTGGTCATAACCGAAAAGCGAGAAACCAGTTGTGGCAATGACAGTGATCATGACTCGGAGAGGTCTACCTTGAAGGCCCCATGAGCTTGTGCGAGACGTCAAATCTTTGTACGTCACCATGATTAATTTGGTGAATAACTGAAGGAGGAATATACAAGAAAGATCTGGATTATGAGATACGCATCCCCCCTACTCCACAGGTGGAAAATCTAAGCTTTTATAGCAGAAAGGAAAGCCACGTCCACGCGCATGAGATTCGAGGTTTATGGGCCCTCTTTTTTTTTCGTACTAAAAGGCCGTGGATTGTAAAGAGTTTCCCCGGACTATAATGTGGGCTTGAACTGGGCCAGATTGGGTTGCATGGCTATTGTGTGGTGTTTATGGCCGGCGATATTATGGAGGGACATAGCGCCAAGAGATGTGTGAATTCCGAAAACAGTATAGCTTATTGTGTATGTGTCAGGAAGCGCCACAGAATCGTAGCCTCGAAATGCGGGGCACGTCACATGCACGATTGGATTGTCGCCGTAAGTGTGGGGATTGAAAGTTTTTTTTATCATTAGTCAATGAAGCCTCATAGAGTTTTGTAACCATAATAGGGTTAAAAGCCCTCCCCAAGTCGTCATGCAATAAGCAGCTAACGCAACACTACCCATAATCCTCCGCTGAAAACGAGAATTTGCAATCTGAAATTCAAACGTGGGCGTTATCTCGGGAACGCAACTGGGCACTTGCACGAAACGCATCTTGAACTCATCCCATCCCCACTTCAAGAGCTTTTTCCATCCAAGTGGGGGAAACGACACGTGCAATCAAGGGCGAGTATTTTGAGATCTTGGGCAATTTCCGGGTGTCGGCGTTTGAAATTTCGAGGTCTTTGGACAATAACGCAGAATACCCTTACGGTTCACCCGCATTTTTTCCACGTACGATTTTCCCGATGTTCCGTCCGTCCGATTATTTTCTCGGAATTGGCGAGAGACCGCTGGGAGAGTTGTGGTCGTCACCATGACGTCATGCCCAGCTGGAAGTGGTGTGAAAGTGGTCTTGTTGCACGTTGAAAACAATAGACAAGGCTAGTAAATACTATACGCGAACCAACGCTGGTTTCACCAGCCGCATCACACTTTTGGTAATAGCACTTGCCTACAGAGCCGATAAAGTTTTACAAGTAATATGAACATGGTTATTTGCGGTGATTCGAAAAAAAACACTTATCGTACAATCTTCTCAAACATCTGTAAAAGCGTAAAGTAGTGTCCGACGACTCCCAACACCACACAGATATGCCAGATATTGTGGCTCGACATGAAATAGTCAACCCACCATAATGACATGAAATCCTTGGCATACGGTGTTTTGCGGGGCCATTCGGGGAAATGCCGATCAATGATCTCGGTGCATGTTTTGGTGGGTGAGTCCCGCTCACCAATAACCTCGCACATTTCAGTTTCAATCTCATCGATTTCTTGGAGGCCGCTCTTATCGACCTTATCCAATAGAACATCCAGCGCATCGTAATGGTTTGCGATTTCGTGGTCTTTATGATCGTGGCCCTTGTGACCCTTATAGTTAACAGTATCGTCGATAATCACATCGTACCGCCAGCGTTCAGGGATGAGTCCACCGTAGAACATGACTCCGATCCAGTAGAAGGTGATGCTTTGGTACATGACGGGAAGGAAGAAGCGGAGTGCCACCAAAACACCTTCATAGTAACACATACATGCTGCGGATGTAGCACCAAGGAACGCAAGCCCCGCAAAGAAACCGATGCGCATGTAGCGGCATTCTGGTCTGTCAAAGTAAGGGACCCAATTGAACCCAGCCCCCACCAAGCCGCACATGATCAGGAAGGCAACATAGATGGAAAGCAATTTGGGATGGTGATAGAGCATCGTGTACTCTGCGGATATGATCGAACAAGTGATAAGCACAGTGATGCCAGTATAGTCCACACTAGCACACCTTGATCGTGATCTATAGTGGGCACAGCCCAGGTATGCGTGCCATACCGCCAGGCTGAACATGCATTCACATGCGGCAACGAGAAACACATATACTGCTGCGTTATCGAGGGTGCTGTTGCGGGCAAACACTGCGGTCAGCGGGAAGTGCCACGCACACAAATAAATCATAATGGCCAAGCCCACCAAATGAGTCCATATATTCATGGTCTCGTTATGATTAAAGCTGAAGGTCAGTTTCCATATTTCACGATGTGATAGCAGGAACCGATATCCCTCAATGATATATTTGTTTTCTCTCCATAAAAGCGGGAGTTCGTAGTAATGCAAAAGTCTGGTTTCCGCGCCCTTGAGAGCGCGGTTAAAGTTGAAAAACTTCAAGTTGTTGAAAATGGAGTCGTGCAGGTAATCTGCCGTAGCATCAGGAGTATTGTCACTGATGAACTGATCGATCAAAGTCAATTTCTGATCAAAGAATAGCATCGATTGGATAATCTTCTCCATAAGCACTTCGGTGGGGGAGTGGCTCCGAGTGGCGGCATCGACATCTTGATGGTCTTCCAAGTTGGTATTGAATAAATAATTATACTGATCTTCGATGGTCAGGTATAAATATTCAAGGTTGGAAATGGAATGACGGAGGACCAGCAGTTTCACCACTTGAAGACGTTCATGCACGATATTGAGACGTTTGATCAGAAACATCTTGATAGAGTCGTAGCTAGAAGACGTCGGGGCAGAGTCATCCGTCGATGCGAGTTGCTTAAAACCTTTCGGACCCAATTGTTCCAGTTTGAACTTGAAGAATTGATCGAAATTATCAAGACGGGATTCCAAATTGGCGAGAAAGACGTCTAATTTCTCAACCAAGAGTTCTTCGGTCAGTTTCGGATGTTTGGAACGCATCAGTATGGAAGACGAAATGGGCGAGGGTGCTCTCAAAGAAGAATTGACCAAACGTTGACGAAGCCTTGAATCTTCAACGGTGGAGCCTGCTTCCCTCAGAAGGGAAACAAAAGCAGACATTTGATGAAGGAGTGACAGTAAAATCAAGAGTAACAGCGACAGTGACAGTGACACAGTAGAGGCTCCTATGCGACAACGCTCGATTCGCAGGGAATGTAGGAGCAGGAATCGATAACAAGATTTTTTTCCTTCACGTTGACAAGAATGCAGCTTCTTTTTCTTTTCTTTACCCCTATATTTCCAAGGGCGGCCGAAAAATGATTTGTTAGCATAAGGGGAGATGTGTATGAAAGAATCTGAAGACATGTGATTGAAAGGGTACTAGTCAGGGCATCCAAGTTCAATCTGTGTCTATATGACATTTGCTTGGTAATCTAGATTAGATTGATTTGATCAGAGCATCCTTCCTCTGATGTTATCTTGATCGCTCATGCTATCAAGGGTCTTACTTTGTTTTATTGATTTTTTTCGCAGCCATTCATGTTTCTTCTCTAGTGACTCACCTTGCCCCATTCTTCTATATACTCCTCAATATTCTTTTCAATTCACCCCATTCTTCTATATACTCCTCAATATCGGTTTAAATAACCCCATTCTTCTATATACTCCTCAATATTCTTTTCAATTCATCTTTCATCATGAGATCAAGCTTGTCCATCTCACTAGTTCCAACCTCTTCACTTTCCTTTTCGAGGGATTTCAATTTCTTGCGGAACTCGGCATTCGCTGCTCCACCCTCCGTACATTCATCTGATAGAATATGGATATCTTCCACATCATTTGCATCCACCCCGAACCCGCTCATATTCATATCTCCAAATACTTGGCCGTTGATTTCATCCCAGCGCCGCTCCATATCGTCTTGGCTATCGAGACTGGTCGTCGCCTTGCTTTCCAAGAGTTCTTTGTACAAATGGCGTTTGGCCAAAGTCGTCGCCACTCGAGTCTTGAGTTGTCGGTGGAATAGATCGGCGTCGATCTTGATGTCCTCAGGAACATGCAACTTTAAGCAAACTTTTTCCTTGTGGTCGAACTTGAATCGGAGCATGATCAAAAATTTCTCGATCCATTCAATGAGACCAATAAAGAGATGTTGCTCATCATTCACATACGTCGAATGAATGAAGTTCCATACCGTATGGTCATGACGATCAAGAACGCCCTTGATCCGTTGGAACACTAATATGGGTTCTGTCCAGTACATATCTTGCTCACCCAAGACCACCAATTCCTTGAACAAGTCATCCAAAAAGTTTTTGAATTCAAGAAATACAATGTGCATATTGCTCTTGGCAAATAGGTTGATAAGAGGCAGATAAAATACCGTCAAGCTCCGCTTGATCAACCTTGTGAGTTCTGGTTCTTGCCACATCAGCTTGAGAATATCCATATCTTTGCGGCGGACAACAAGGTGCCAATATTGACTCAAATCAACATATAGTTTACACAACGCAGGGTCTTGGTGATCTTCCAAAGTCTGGAAATTCGTATATGAATCTTTCAACTGCTCGAGTACTATCGTGTCGGGAATTGCAGGCCCGAGCACGTCCGTACAGAGCACAGTATAGAAGAATTTCTGGCCGGAATCCCAAGCTTCCTGCTTGATAGCGTCGATGTTTTCAGCACTCAACTCCGTATACTTATCTAGTCTTCGTATCAATGGGGCGTATGCGGGTCCGAGCCTCGTATCACGGAGCTCGGCGAGTTCTTTCTCACATCCGCTCATATCTTCATCGAGTATTGTTAGAAAGATGAGAGAAAGCAAATTGCGTGCCCCCTTCTTGTCTGAATGCCTCAGCCATGGCATCAGCGGCATCTCCACCAAGAGCAAGTCGACCACGCGTGATATGATTTTGGCGGGGTTGGCAAGCTTCAAAACCCCGTATACAATGGTATAAGGGAAAAGGGAATGCAACTTTCTGCACTTGCGAAGCCATGCCTCCAGATTGTCCAGTCCGAGAAAGATCTGATAGATGGTGGCGGCGGTTTCAAGCTTGCACCATTCATTGAATGTCGCTAGCAATGGCGAAAGTTGCTTTACATCTCCAGTCTTGCCGATATCGTCAAAGAGTTCACGCAAGGTGTGTGGGTTTGAAACCAACTTTTGCTTGAACGCGTCGAAATCTCTCGAGAGCTCCAAAATCACTCGTGAAGTTTGGGCCTGAAATTCTTTTTGCACATTGATCATATTCGTCTCATGCTCTATACGGCGATTTTGATCGGCAATATCATCTTGCGTAAGAGTATCGAATTTGTCTTTTGATAGAAATTGCTTGAATGTGAGGGAATGTGCGATTTCAGGCTGCGTTGTGAGGGATCGGAGGTATCCGCGAAGCAGTAGCCGTAATCTTTCTCGGGCAAGTAGCTTAGTGTCCTTTTTTGAATCTGAAACATCGGTATCGGAATATATAGATTCCACATCGTCACGGTTGATGCCGTCGTCAGTTTTGGACTTTTTGGGGAGTTGAGCAACGCTCGCGACCAGGCCAGGAAAGTCCTTCTTCAAGTGCCTGGCCAATGCCTGGAATTGATCATAATAGCGGACCACGTAATGAGTGCTATAGTCATATACATCTTTTTCGTGGTCCTCCGACCCCCGCTTTTTCCTATAGGTGACATGAATGACGAACTCATAATTATGACGAGGCTCGTTTGATTTGAATACGTTCAATGACCAACCTTTTGTGTCTGCGGAGGTGGTCAAATGTCTGACTGCAACAATGTTCACATAGACATCATTATTGAACTTTAATATAGACTCGTCTTCAAGCTTGCATGGTGCGGCATTTCCGGGGGTTTGAATAGGATTTCTGAGTTTGTGGAGTCCTCCTCCGTCATTGACCTTGATGTGATCCGATTGCAAATATTGGAGATCTTTATCGGTAATGATCATCAGGTTATAGAACAATAGCAAACCCAGTAAAAACTTTTTATTGACTTGTCTTCTTTTGGTGGCATTTTCCTTGCGTTCATCCGATCCACTGAGATTCTTTGCATTGAACGATTCCACAAATGGCTGGACGGTGTGCTGCCAAAAAACGTTCTGATCGGCAGGCAGATTATTAGCAATAAAGGGGAAGGTAGCACAATAGTGTTGGAAAAAAAAGGATATGAGCGGCAATTCATCAAGACCGCTGGGCACACCGGCTTTCCTAGCAAATGGGAAACCCAATTTATAGCAACAATCAGGCTTTGTCAATTCATATATCTCACGCGCAAGACGCTGCTCCAACAAATACTTTTTCAAAAAGTGTTCTTGCGAAGGAGTAAGATCGTTGAATAGATCCGTGGGTGAAATCGGTTCAACCATGGAAAGTCAAGTACAAAGAAATCTCAAGTACAAAGAAATCTCAAGTACAAAGAAATCTCAAGTACAAAGAAAGTCAAGTACAAAGAAAGTCAAGTGCATAGAAGTCTCAAGTGCACCTCCTAAGCAAATTCCAAGCACGACCCCTAGACAAAACTCAAGCGAAGCACATACCCACCTTTTTGGGTATGTGCATTCCACCAGTCGTGGAGGCGGAGTCCTTGAAGGTTCTATTATGTAATCTCCGTCGCCATCGCCATCGTCGTCGTCCCCACCATCACCAACATTCCAAGCCACGCCTCAGCGTATAATGACACACGCGCTACCTCCCCATAAGATCCATCACGTGACGTCACCAATACTTGGATCTCATCGCATCGCATCGCATTGCAGCTTTTTTTCGCTTGAGGCATCGGCGAGGATCTTTCGTGCTATTCCTACTTGTTACAAATGGGTACTCAAAAGAAGGAGAAACAGAGAAGAACTAGAGAGAATGATACTAGAGATGGTAACCTTCGAGTTAAAGGTGAAAACTTTTATAAAGATGCTACAAAGGTAAAGCGTTTGGCAATGTACAAGACCGGGAGGGCTGTCCGTAATGCCCAGGGTGAAATCATTCGTGCGGCTGCTTTCCAAAGTACCGATATCCCCACGGCTCGCGTGGATCCCAACCGTCGATGGTTCGGTAACACCCGTGTGATTGGTCAAGATGCTTTGACTCACTTTCGTGATGCCATGGGCGCCAAGAAGAACGACTCTTACCAAGTCTTACTAAAAAGAAATAAGTTGCCAATGTCTTTACTCGACGAGAAGGATCATACCAGTTCCCCTACGGCTAATATCCTCGAAACTCAATCGTACCAACATGCGTTTGGGCCCAAGCTGCAACGTAAAAAGCCCCGCGTCGCTGCCTCCAGTTTGGAGGAATTGGCTACTAATACCGATCAGGATACCACCAAATTCCAAGAACAACAAGAGTTGAATTCAACCTTGGGCTTGATGGCTGATTCCATCTTGGATAAGGATGATTTCACCCAAGAAGCCAAAGAGGCCATCTTCAACAAGGGACAATCGAAAAGAATCTGGAACGAGCTTTATAAGGTCATTGACTCTTCTGATGTGGTTATACATGTGCTAGACGCCAGAGATCCCCTCGGTACCCGATGTGAGACCGTGGAGAAATACATCAAGGAAGAATGTTCCCACAAGCATCTCATCTTTGTCCTCAACAAATGTGATTTGGTGCCTACTTGGGTAGCGGTATGTTTCCACACATTTTTTGCTTTCTTACTAACAGTCTATGGAGGACGCAATCAAGGAAATCAGTATATACACCAAAGATCTTTGTCAGGGTGGCTTTGCTCGTTTGTCTTTTAATTGAGACAAACAATCCACAAAGCTGCCTGTTACTTCTTTGGGAGAATAACACTACTCGCCCGTGTTCCCAATTTCAAATGGGGGGCTTGTCTTCCCTTGGATTGGTTACTTTACCGTTCTGGTAGAGTATTCGTCCACACCTGGCCAATAGTTTTTATTGGCCAAATCAGAGCAGTCGCGGGATCTTGTTGAGTTGAAGCTGTGTCTTCCTATTCGGATATCCATGACCAGATTCGTAGTATAGAACCCGACACCTCCGCCCCATCTTCCTCTCTCTACTTTGATTTTGCTCCTCCTTGACTGATAAGAACCGTCTTGAGTTTATGTTCTTTACTAACACATTATAGGCCGCATGGGTCAAGCATTTGTCCAAGTCGCGTCCCACGTTGGCGTTCCACGCCTCGATTACCAATTCTTTCGGTAAAGGGTCCTTAATTCAGTTGTTGAGACAATTCTCCTCTTTGCATTCGGACCGCAAACAGATCTCAGTCGGGTTTATTGGATACCCCAATACCGGCAAATCCTCAATCATCAATACTTTACGCAAGAAAAAGGTATGTACTGTTGCCCCTATTCCCGGTGAAACTAAGGTGTGGCAGTATATCACCTTGATGAAACGTATTTTTTTGATTGATTGTCCAGGAATTGTGCCTCCTTCAAGTAAAGACACCGAGTCGGACATTTTGTTCCGCGGTGTGGTCAGAGTGGAGCACGTCTCTCACCCTGAGCAATATATCCCCGATATGATGAGGAAATGTGAGCGCAAGCATTTGGAGCGCACGTACGAGATCAAGGGCTGGGCCAACTGGGAAGACGACCACAAATTGTTGGAACAAGCAAGCATAGAATTTATCGAGTTGATCGCACGCAAAGCCGGCCGCCTACTTAAAGGCGGAGAGCCCGATGAAGGCGGTGTATCTAAACAAATCCTCAATGATTTCAACCGTGGGAAAATTCCATGGTTCACTGCTCCTCCTAAAGATACAGAGGAATATACTGGAGTCGATAAGAAAGCGGGATATAAGAGAAAGAGAGCTGAACGGGAAGAGGATGCCAAGCGCGCGAAAATCGAAGAGGAGGAATATTTGAACGAAGAGGCCGAGGCCTCGAAGGAGTTGGAGGCGGTTGGTGCTGCTGTCTAAAATGTAGAGCCACATCAAGTTTAGCTATTTACGTCTAGTACATTTGTTAGACTCTAAGATCGTTTCAAAGACAATTATTGCGCATATTATAAAGTATACCCCGGAAAACGCGATCAGGCGCATCGTCTAGAAGATCTGAGGTCAAACATCGCCTGGAAAGCCCTTGGTCAAACATCACCTGAAAAGCCCTTGGTCAAACATCACCTCAGAGATCCTTGGTCAGACAAATCATTTTGAAAATCCTTGGTCAGACACATCACTTTCAAAACCCTTGGGCCTGAATGAATCTTGCCCTGTAGCCGTCATCCATGACCTGTCCTTGGTGGATGTCCGAGACAATCCGCCATGATCTTGTTTCAACGCACAAGCGGTTTTTCCTATTGAAAGAATATCATAATACTCTAGACGACTAATATACATATATACGAATGACAAAAAGTTTAGAGACGCGGCAATCACTTTTATGGCTGTGGCGTTGACGTGGCACCAGCGGGAAGAGGCAAAGACTCGACCAGTTCCGAGTTCAAGTTGCCAAGACCCCAAATACATCCCTTGAACCGTTCCAAAACCGATAAATCGTATGCGGACTTGCGCAACAATTCCTTGAAGCATTCTATGGATAAATAGGCGTGGAGCGTAGACGAGATCTGCTGCTGATTACCTGGATAATGCATGGTGGAAGACGCGGCAAAGTGCTGGCGAATAGCTGGCGATATCGGCAACAAGTGTAATTCCTCAGCCAAGTATTCGATCGAAGGCTTGTTACTTGCTTGCTTGGCGGCATCACCTGCTTCTGACCCACCTTGACTATCAAGTAATTGACTGCCCAAAAATTTGAGATCATATAGGTTCGGGAGGTATTGCTTTGCCCACCAATAGAAATCTTTTTCGTCAACAGGCAAACTATCATTGAGCAAAAGACTGATAAAGAATCCCAAGTCGTAGCCGGCATGATAACTGATCCAGTTGATGGATTCGTCCAAGAGCAATCCGCTATCGATCAAGAGCTCTGCAAATGCCAAGCGGGGGATCCCTTGCGCCATATGTAATTGGAAATTGATCTGACAAGTCTGCGCCAACATGTTCAAGTGCTCTTCATTATACATTTCTGTGGCCAAGTCATACAAGAAATTGAATTGCCATATAACACTTGAAGAAGTCTCGTTATTCTTGATTTTGAACATGCAAAAGCTCAATTGGATCATATTGAGCAAATCGGCATTAGACCGAAGCGTTTGGAAATGATAGTCGCTCGATGACTTGAATGTGCCCACTGGTCTTGCCACGATTCCAGGGATCTCTTGATGGATCGCAACAAACACTTTCGACAAGGGATCGCTAATAAAAGTGCGGAGCGCCTGGAACTCGTACTCCAAGTTATGAGCCCATACCTCTTTGATCACAGGGACCTGAGCGGCCATTGCGTGTTGAAGATGCTGTTGCTGCTGTTGCTGTTGCTGCTGCTGCTGTTGCAATTGCTGTTGATATTGCTGCTGATATTGCAAATTCTGCTGCTGATACTGCTGGGGCAATTGCATTGGAAAGGGATTATTGGGCGCCTGTGACGTGTTTCCATTTCCATTTATGACAGCAAGTAAAGGGTTGGTTGAAACATGCTGAGCTATGGGTGTTGTGAGACGCTGCCGTTGCTGTTGCAGCAGCTGCTGCTGTTGCTGTTGCTGCTGCTGTTGCTGCTGCTGTTGTTGCAAGTGATGGCTCAACAATTGTTGTCGCTGGAGTTGTTGCTGGATTTGTAACTGAGATAGTTGGGGTGACTGGACGGGTGCATTTAACGATTGCTGCTGTAAGTGCAGCTGTTGCAAATACTGAAGATGAGGATTGCCGTTCATCACGGCTAGTTCAATGTCGAAATTCACTTCACGTCTCGTTTGTCAACTGTTCAGTCGCTTGGTTCCGGTGCAAAATTGCGCTTATATAATTCTTGGGCGTACATATTATATACACTACTCCTACAAGGCTTCACGTATATTTGAAGCCATTGACAGGTCGGGTCGGTCGCTTGTTTGCAAGAAGCGATGGTCGCCCATTCTTCGAGGCTTGATGAGGTATTGTGCGAGGAACCCAATTGCAAGCACCAATGATACGATCGCCACTATCAAAAATATGACTCCAAGAGCCATATTCCTCGCTCCAAATATGGAATTCGTCGTGATCACGAACGACTTGGTCCCCCCAAAGACTTGCACTGGATAGTTGAGATCGATTGTAAGTTGATAAGTTCCCTGGGAAAGGGCTTGAGTGGTATTCTTCCCATGAAGCTTGTAGAACGACGGAAGTCCCGCAGTGCGCATCCAGTTTTGAAGAGATTCCCATTGCTCAAGATCAGGGAGGTTCTCGTCCGTATATCCATCTGGGAACATTTTCGCCCAATTCGGAGGCGGGGCGATGTCGGCCGCTGCATATTGAGTCTTTTTGTACTTGCCGCCATTCCGATCAGATGGCCACGAGATGTCTTTCTGTGAGATTTCGTACGTTTGATTATCGGCCCCAGTCCTTGCATTGAGCAAGATTGGGTCGGAAAACAGGTCGTTGAAGTATGAATTCGCAATCAAACCGCATGGATAAATGATCTTGTCGTCACTATCGACTTTAAGGGGCTTGCAGTTCTCACTCAAAGAATCCTTGGCCACCGCCACTCCTTTGAGTTGTCCCAAATCATAGGACTCCACATACTTTCGATGGTTTTGATAAAAGTTGGTCAATTGGTAATAAAAGTAGATGGGTGGTTGAATATCGACCGGCGAATTGAACTCAATCTTGCATTGCTGCAGAATCGTACCATCAGAGTTTGTTGTGTTAAGAACTTGCCATTTACAGTCTGGGTTCACATTGTTCTTTTTGAAGTGATAGTCAACGTTCCGACTGGGTATAGGGTCCATAGTGTCGTTCACAAGACTTGAACATTGGGAATAGTCCACACTCAAGACTTGGACATTGTATGTCGTATAGAAGATTGCTATTCCCAAGGGAGCGAATATGGCAGCAAGTAAGAATAATAGAGGAATAACTGCATTTGGTGTCAAAATGGGCTGCCATGCCTTTAACCGTTGCTGCCTAAAGGCGGTATTGGGAGGTCTACGAGACTTGTGAGATGTAGTTGCATCGTTTCCATTGATCAGATCATCATCATTGGATTCTTCAGACTCTCGACGCCGGCGTAGGAATTCCATCGAGACAGTTGCAATGGTGACGGAAATGGGCTTGGATGTATTTGATTCAGCCTCGATGAAACTAAAATCACGTGACCATCGGGGTTTGAAGGTTCTGCCAAAGCTATTCCTTTAAGGCGTTGTTGACGGGGTGGATCGAGTATTGAAGGGTCACGGCGAGGAGAATTAGGCATACAACTGGAGAAATTATTGTCCATAGTGGATTCTTTCTGGGAATTTGACTGTTGTGATTTTCTTTTTTTTTTCTTTCCAAATATATGTGATTGAAAGACCGTTTGCTAGTGTCGAATAGTTAACATCGAGGATTCCATGTATAACATTCCGGTGATGAATGATGATCCGTTCGGAAGCTTCCTCCAAGCATAGTCGGTTATATAATTGAGCTTATTTAATTACTAGATCACACATTCTCGTTACAGTGTTGAATTTTCTTTCCCCTCATAACATGAACTCACAATTTTTCTCCTTCTTTTCTCTTTTTCTTCCAAGTAATCGCAATCTATACAATATATCACATGTCTCGGTATTATCATCACACAGTCACTATGCCATTGCCTTACTTCTCGACGGTTTCTTCAAGACTGGCATTTTTTTCTCGGACCGGACCCGCTTCGATTCGGTGGCCGCAGGCTTTTCGGTCTTGTCCTTACTCTTTCTCCCGGCATTGTTGTGAAAATTATTGCCAGTTCGAGACTCGCGCGGCTCTAACGTAAACGTGACCCCGTTCATACTCAGTTCCATCGAGTCAATGGCCTTGCGTTGTGCTTCCCGCGTGGCAAAGTCACAATATGCGATATTCACCAGGATCTGAAGAAATTGCACGTCACCAAATTTTTTCCGAAGATGGTCCCTCAATTCAGACTCTTCTAATCCTTTTACCCCACGAATGTAAATGGGATACCATTCATCTCGTTTACCTCTTTGAGCATAATTCGCGGGCATGGAGATTTGGGACTGCATTGGCTTTTTGGACGGTTGCGCAGATGCCTTTGCAATCCCAGGGGCCGGGATCGGCTTTGACGTCGAGTCGTCTGCGCCTGCGCGGGATGCAAGCGCCGCCCACGACATCGGTTGCGTTGATATCGTCTCGGTAAGTGTTGGCGGAGATTGCCGTTCGCTTTCGCTCTTCTCAGCAATGGGCTCTGCCACCGTCTCCGGGGACTTGATCTCTGGTTTGGCCTTCGCATTTACCGCAGTGGCCTTGCTATCTTTCGACTCGAGCGATGGCATCGCCGCCTGAGGTGAGGTCACCGCTACTTTCTTCTTCTCAACGGGTTCAGGCGTCACTTTCCTTGCACCAGCTTCTCGTGCGTTCTCCTTCTTTGATTCTGGAACTATAACTGGTTCTTTTTTCGAGTCCACAGCCGGCTCCTTCCGTGCCAGAGGAGAAGGCCCTTTTTTCGCCTCATGCGCGTGCTCTTTCTTCACTTCAGACACGGAATCCTTCTTCACGTCAGACATGGACTCCTTTTTACTTTCGGGCACAGGTTCCTTCTTGATTTCCGGCGCAGCCTCCTTCTTGCCCTCTGGAGATTTCTCTTTTTTGGCTTCCGCAGTAGTTTGTGTTTTGAGTTCATTGTCCAGATCCTTCTTGGACTCTACACCGATAGACTTGGGTTCCACTACAACATCCTTCTTTGTGTCCTCGTTTGGGCCGATCTTGGGCTCGACGACCTTTGGTTTGACAGAGTTGTTTTCACGAACAGCCTTCACCGATTCCGACAGCTTGAAAAATTCTTGCTTGGGGATAGGCGACTCGCTAGTGGCGACGATATCTTCGACCTCGGAATAGTCGACAAAGTTCAACACATCATTGGCCACGTCGAATGTCGACTCGTATCTGCCAGGGACCAAGTAGAATGTCTGAAAGAATTGATGATACGGAGACCCACCTCTGGACCATTCACCAGAAACCACAATCAAAATGTTCTTGGACAAGGACACGCTGAACGAGGCATTGGTGACCAATATACGGTTGTGATCCTTGGCCAAAGACTTTAACGACTTATCAGTGCAGAACCGGGACTTGATGGCATCAACACCATTAGCAACGTGGATGGATTTGTGGTCCAGGAGGTTTGAAGTGGGGGAACCAAGTGGCAGTGGGAAATTGGCATGAGTTATCGACGCGGACGGATGGTACATTTTGAAGATCGAATCGATCTTGGAATTGTAAAACTCATAGTACGAGGAAAGGAAAAGCCAGCCGACTGATTCAGCACGTTCCTGCAGCAACACCGACTCAGGAGCAGAAGCTGAACCTGGAGCTGAGGCTGACCCCGAGTCACGAGAATGGAGGGCAGACTCGCGTGGCGCACCGGAATTGGCCGACGAATTGCCAGATTGAGAAGCCAGATCGATCGCGACGGGTGAGCTCGTCATGTCTTGTGAAAGCGACAGATGATAAGGGGATGAAGGATGAGGTCGAGACCTGAACTACCAGAAAAGCTGGAGAGGTTAATGCGGCGGGCCGGTGCGTTTTTCGTTGCAACAGAAGAAGAAAAAAAGTTTCGTGGAGGGGGACCAGCCAATATACAGGAGCCGGTGGTTAAGGACTTTGCCAAGTGACAAGAGCTCAGTTGAGTCCAAGACTTTTCCAGAAATCTAAAATCTTGAGGATAGCCTCTTGTTAAATAGTTATACGTACTCTACTGACACTCCCGCAACAATTCTTCTAGAATCCGGTTCTCCGTCGCGGCCTTATCGCTCGTTCCACTCAAGTTCTTGATTCCCATGTTCAATAATACTTGGATCGTCTTGTCTCGGGGGAATCCCATATTCTCAAACTGCGACACAAGGCCCTCCTCGATTCCATGCTGCGCGGCGTCACTCAGTGGGGCTCCGCCACTACTCTCGGTATTCGCAGCATAGACTTTAGTCCAGTGCGCTGCAGTCCGATTGAATGCTTCCTTATCGGAAAGGTATATCTTTGCAACCTCCGCATCTTGAGGGTCATTGGGCTCTGGCGATTCCAAGAGAGATTGCAATGAGATGAGTGAATTCTTCAAGGTCAAAATAGGCGTCCATGCATCTTTTAAAATGTCTAGACAAATGGCCCCCGTGACAGATGAGATGTTGGGATGGTATATCTTGGTGTTGAATTTCATCATTGGCGGCTTGAATGGATACTGGTTGGGGATAGTGATATCCACCTTGAAAAGTCCGCCTTCATATGGTGTACCGGGAGGACCAACGAAAGTTCCTGTCAACTGAGTCAAATCGTTCTCATTATTCAACCGAAGAGTCACGCCAGACTGAGTGTCTTCGCGACACTCTTCAAGTTCCTTAACAATCCTTTTCACGCGAGACATGTCACAAAATCTAGAAAGAAACTTGTTGTTCTCGGAAGCGATTAATTGTGACGCATGATCTGAGCCGCCCAAAATGTTTTTGTGGCGATCATTCCCTGACGAGCCGCGGAAAAAAAATACTCGACTCCATTCTACTCATTCTTGACAGACTTTGCTTCTAATATACAATTTCATTTATATGTACATGTCATAGTATACACTTATGCTTCCGAGCTCATTGACGTGCCTTTGATATTCAGGGCGAGAGTCTCAAAGATTCCGCGGAGCTCAGGGCCGGCATTCTTCACAAACGGCAACTCGAAAAACCCATAGTCGTCGTTCTTGACCAATTCTGTAAATACAATAGTGAGACCCCATGGATGAGGCTTGTATACGAGTCTTCTCTCAAGTAATACCCGGATAATCAATTCCTGTATCACTAGGCGAGCCTCATCTGAACCCCATGTCGACGTGGAACTGAAAAAGTGCAAGATTATTCCCACAAACCAGTGCGTGTGGCTGCTGGGGAATCGTAATTGATTGCATATGGCATTGACCAAGTTGAACTTGAATTCAAGAGACCCATGATTCATCAAGTCAACCAATAGCGCCACCTGCGAGGACTTGGTGTTGAAGCCTCTCACATTGCTGGGCAACCGATCGGCCACGGCACTGATACCAACATGCAAAACCAACGCATTGATGAGCTTGACGTTGTAGTGGACGAGTTCGGTGCCAGATTCGCCCACTTCCTCTCGAACTTGACTCAATTTGATTCCGTTGTAGATTGTCCTCATAAGAGCCTGAGTAGGAATACGCAAAAAGTTTTCCATGGGCTTGCGAAGTCCCACCTTGGCTAAATCCTCCATTGGCTCATAAGCAATCACTGGAGGCTCGCAGATCTCAGGAAGTCGTTCCACCTTCAATCCTTGAGTGAAAGGGTCGGGAGCGTTGACATTCCTGGGGATCGCAGACAATATAAGGTTGCGGAGCTGGATGTAGGATCTCGGGACTGCAGTAGACAAATGGTAATGGCATTCCACCAAGAACTCCGGGTAGTCATGTATCAAGCCGGCGAAAATACGGTTCAAAGCCTTGAATAGAACCGTGACCACATCGGGATTAGCGTTGCGCGAGTAAATCAGCTGGAACTTGAGAAGTGCGGTCAATAGCCGCACCATGGGCGCATATCCACTTTTATTGGGCAATTCAAGTAGCTTGGGCATAAGCATCCGGTGCGCGATCAACGAAACCCACGCAAACGTAAAGCCGGGATACACTATGGGCTGCAAGGTACAAAGTGTTTCGGCAATTAAAGGGTAAAATCTCCAGTTCAAATCCGCAGTGGCATTCGCGTCCAAGATCAGTTCGTCGCTCCAAATTGATAACAAAGACGAAAAATAGCGGAAATACGCTCTTTCATTCCAGTTTTGGGTGGCCATCTCGTGATCATTAGAAAGGTTCATCACAACAATCGAAAGGATTTTCTGCAAATAATCTATCGCCTCATCACCGTTAGCAACCTTCAATACGATTCTCACCGTGAGTACGGCAAGTGCATCCACAGCCAAGTATGTTTCGTGCTGGGTGCGAGTGCGAATTTCATGCTCTGTGGCAAAGATGGCAACGGCTATCTCAGTCGCAGCCTTGAACATGACTGTGAAATATTCGGGGTTTGTTAAAATCTCAGCAGCGTAGAGGCCATCCACGAAATCATCCTGTAATTCGCGCGACATTTCACCGTGGGTAATGAGTTTGACCCATTCCGCAAAAATATAGCCCATTTGTTCGTAAACCAGGTCGGCAGTAGGAAGCTGCAGCTTCACAAATTCCAAAAGCTCAAACAAGGCGTCGCGTGCCGCCTTGGCTTGGACGACTTCTTCGCTAGGATCGTTTGAGTTATAATTCCTCAAGGCATCTAGCGTGTAAGCGAATTCACAGCGAAGAGCAATTGGTCTAGCGTCAGCCGCCGAATACACTTTGATGAGCAAGCGCGAGGCGAAGCTGACCACGGCAGGGTTGCCTGATTCGATGATAAGGCGACTCAAGGAGGAGTCAAGCTTGAATGACAGAACCAACTGGACCTCCAAGAGCGAATAAATCACAGGCACGTTAAACTTGCGCTGATCGGACGAATAAACAAGCCACCAAGTCACATCCTTGGCTGTAGATGGTGAACACTCGCAAAGCTTATCCAAAATCACAACGTACATTTCGTTGCTCAATGGATTCTTATGTGCCTGAGTGAAAAGACAATTCACTGCGTATTGTGCAGCCTTGAGTAACAAATCCGGGTGCTTGAGAGCATTGCTTTGAGCGGTTGATAATGCCTGGATCAACGCTGCCATGAAAGGATGGTCAGGTCCGAGATCTGCTAGTTTTGTCTCAGGAAGATCCGATAAAAGCAGGATTGCTGTTTCGCAGCTCTGAGTAAATGCCGAAAATAATTGATCAGATGAAATCTCTGGGTGGGCAACTGGTATAACATGCAGGGGCACCATCCGTGATTGCGGCTCAATGGGTGTAGGGACCTCTGACCGCACACCAATAACGCTAGCACCGAACTTTTCGTATATTCTCAATTGACCTGCAGTCAAACCTCCTGGCAGCAAGCCAAGCGGTTCAGGCAAGCTCATGGCATACTTGGAGGCCCTCTCATCAACAAATGGAGCAGACGGATTGTGCTGCTCGCGCACACTAAGATGACGCTGCATCCGCTCATCAATGAGCTCACTAATATTGTCTGATGCAATCTTCTCGACAATCTCCACGCACAACCCAACATTTGCCTGGATGGCCGCGCCCAACTCTCCCAACGGGAACTCGTTCGGATTGCTGCTCAACAATTGGAGCATCGCACTTTCGATCGTCTCGGCCAAAAGCTTGCGGCCGCTAGTAAAAACCATGATATGTGAAAGCTGCTGAGCCATATTCTGATAACTATTGCGAAGTTTCGTGGGATCGCCATCGGTTGCAAAATCTTTCGTGACTAACGCCTCCGTTGTGGTCAAAACAGCTTCTGAGACTCGAGTCAAGATCGGGACTGCACATTCACGAACGGCACGCGTAAGAGCAGCCTGAAACACTCTTCTCAAATTAGCATGTTGCGTGAACACACTATTCCCGATCAAAGTACTGAAAGAGGTATCGAGAGAATGATCTCCAACTTGTTGCGATGCGCCAAGGCTCTTGGATTGATGCATTTCGTGCCCCTCTAATGATGGCTGCAGCTGAAGAGGGTAAGGGGGCATTGGCAATTGCGACTGAGCATTTATGGGCGTCGGCATCTGGCCCATACCTGGAGGAATCATGGGATCGGCGGTTTCAAGAGCTAAGCGCGATATGTCGTGGGATAAGTCAACACCATCTGGATGAATGCCAAACATAATCGCCAATGCAGTCGGGTTGGGATTGTGTGTCCTAATCAAAGTGCTCGGCTCGACATTCGAAACCTGTATTTTGAAGGCATTCAACAAAACTTCCACCTCAAACTTGAGGTTAAGTTTCAAGTCTCCGCACTCGTACAATTCCGCCAACACCTTAATGATTCCCAAACTCCAAGGATTAGGAGGACGGAAAATGCGCGAATTCTTCGCCTGGTCCAAAATTTTGCACACAAATGGAATGATCAAGTGCAACGTCTTGAAATCAAATGCCTCCACGAGCAAAAACTTGAGTGCGATGTGATCGCGTTTCAAAACCTTATTGGACGCTAATGTGATCTTACCAAGCCAAGCACCCAAATTCTTGAGTTGGTTCCGCTCGGTTGTTGATTCTTTGAAACTCTCCACAATCCGTTGAGCTTCTCGCAAGGTGACGCTCAAGATAAAATCAAAGAGAATGGGATCCTCGAGAGAATTGACTAATGCACCATACAAGTCATGATTATTCGGCTCGGACTTGGCACGATCAAGTACCAAATAATTAGCAAACCACTCATGGTACTGTGGCGACAACAACTGCCTGATTTCTGCGGTTTTCAAATTCTCGTTCGTCATGTTGTTGACAAAAAACAAGAGCTTATTGGTGATCGCTTCTGCGGGTTCCTGCTGCTTCACAAATGCACTGATACTATCCACACCACGAATAGATTGATAGCGATGAGAAATTTCAGGCGCGGGTGTGGGGGTAGGTTGACTCGAGGTGCATGGAATGCCGTTAGCAGCATCCTTAACAATTTGATACATTTTGGCGTGCGCCGACAATGATCGACACTCCAACAAATGTTTGCAGTATATGGGGTATTCGTGTAAGCGCGACTTGAAGTTGTACAATGATTGTACTGCAAATTTGAACATATGAGAATCATGTGGCTGATTACAGGACTCCCAAATAAAGTTGAGGGCGACTGTCAATGTAGTGCCATGGATCAAATCTTTCTCCAATAGGGCGCCGAACAAAAGTGACGTCGACGCAAGTGCTGATAGGGGATACTCCGAGAAGAATCTATACTCATCTAAAAGAGAGTGTATCATGCAAGCAAACACGTCCTGTTTATGAGGATCATCGCTATTCTTCATATCCACGAGCATATCGACCACATCCTTGATTGCCATTTCCTTGTTGTACATTTTGGAGTAATAAGACTTCATTTCCACCTCAACGTCGGGGGGGAAAACATTCGAGATCTCGGCGTTTGCCAATATAGCGGCATCGCGACCGGCGCCAAAGTTGATCAAGCGGGGATAAGTGGTAAGAAGCATCAACAGCAAAACCTTCATCTTCTCCGAATCGATGAGGTGAGTACCAGACTTTAACACGTTTAACCAGTAATGGATGATGGGGATTGTCATCACCTTGTAGTGTTCGTTTTCCAGAGATGGCTGAGCAGATGCTTGCTGGCTTATTTGAAAGTCTTTTTGTGCTCTCTCGAACAAGACATCAAGCAATGACACAAAGAACCCTGACTTTTGCTTCGGATCGGCCAGAACAGACTTGACAACGTCTTTAAAATTGTAGTCAAAGAGAGATGTTTCGACCAAGAACGTTGTTGCAAATCGTGTGTCCATTGACCACAACATTGGCACCAACTGGTCAAGCACTTCGCCTACCTGTGCAACTTGTACTAGAGTGGAGACTGACTCGAGAGTGGGGTTTGCCACACACCCTTGAAGACGTTTTATGATGACAGACCAGGTATCCTCTGTCAGTGTTAATGGCATAAGTTTATCGAGACGAGACGAGTCGCTATCCTTGATCAAGGTGATGATGGTCTCTATCAACCCAACGATGAATTCGCTCTTCTCTGGCATCACCAAGGCAGCGGCCATTAAGTATTCCGGACTTTGAGTGAGCGCGTTATTAAAGACGCGAACCAATTGATCGGAATAACCCATATCATCGATCGTATTTGACAGATTGGGTGGCTGCAGCTTGATATTGTCAATGACCGAGATCATAAGCTTGGAGACCGAAAGAAGAACAAACGGATTATGGCGCTGACCTGGAGGTGGCAATTGATCCCTTTCTTGTTCGAAACAGATAGATGCATATGGCAGTTCACAGATGTTGTAATCACCTTCAGCGGGTTTGGCGGTAGTAATAGATTGCATTATGCCGCGAGCGAATTTCCAATTGTGGCCCAAAAACATGTCCAATACACCAGGCTTGAAATCAACGGCCGCAAGGACCTGGTCAATTCTAGTAATCTCGTACAGGGAATCCTTGGTAGGGCCATCTGCCAAGTTTAAAGAAAGCAAATTGAAAACATTCGCCCAATCAATAGTGAGATTATTATCCTTATCGGCCGCGCGGAAAGAGGCTTGAAGTTGGGCTCCCTTTGCGTGTGCTTCGACGCGATGGGCGCACGCGCCAAATATACCAGTTAAACCTTGAGAGCCAGGTAACAATATCTCCGATAAGACAAGAGCGATGCTCGAATCCACATGCGTGGGTTTCATCACGAGAATACAGGCTAGGAAGCGCTCGGGAAAAACGTTTTCGGGGCCAATTTCAGCGATGATTTCTTTGAAAGACATTTTGAGGACTTTTTTATAAAGACGTTGGCCGGCGGCGATTTCGGGGAGTACTTTTAAGGAGCTGAAAGCTAGAAGTTTATTGATAAATGGGAAGTGTGCGGAACCAAGAATGATATCCAACACAAAATTCCAATCAAAGTCTTCGGGGAAACTTCGTTCTCTAATGTAACTCAAGAGATCGAAAGAGTTTTTCTGAATAATAGAACGAACTGCCTCGTCGTCGTTGGGCAGAAACCTGATAAGAGTGACGAATTGGATGAGAAGGTCGCGACAATCGTATTTATCGAGGAATTCAGCGGCACTCCAGGAGCGAGAAGGACGTTCGTCGAAAAGGTCGGTGAGGTGAGTGAAGAAGAGACTGAAATACTCGAGATTCTCGCCAACGAAATGTAATTCGCGGACAAAGAGTTGTTCGGCTAAAGAGAGATTCTTATTCTCGGTATCAAGAGCTATACCGACGAGATTGAAAAGGCGGAGGTAGTAGTTGTCTATAACGGGGGATGCAGGCTTCTGGTGTTCAAGAATGAATCGGATTTGCAGAAAGTGGGATTCGAGGTTTTCAACGGTTAACGAGAGAACAAGAAAATTGATTTGGTTGATAATTGACTTGATGATTTCCGGGCCTTGTGAAATGGAATCAGGTTTAGGAGGGGATGCGATGTCGGGGCTAGGTGTGTGGGGAAGGCCCTGGGGGCAAAGTTCGGGAGACGGAGACACGATTTTGTGAGATTCAGAAAGAGGGTTTCCACGCTGCAATGAAGATAATCAGCTACAAGTATGGCGATGGGCGTGGTGATGGGAGAAGCGGAAGATGAGTTTTTAGGAAAACACGGGGGAACACACCAGGTTTATGTAGCAAGGATAATCTTGTGATGCAAATGTGAGAGGGAAGGAAATGGGGTATCACAAAGGTACAATAGATCTAATCAGTAGTCTAAAGTACGGTCTGGGTTGAGATTCAATGAGGCCTCGATTGATGCGGCAGATGTCGATGGCAATGGCTATGGTATCGATTTGCAGCACCCAATAATTTTTGTCCTTTGATTTTTCGACCGCGGACCCAACAGTTACCCGGAACTGGAGCGTGACTCGTGGGCATGCTGCAAATTTGAAGTCCAGTTTAAGAGCAGTATGGTGCAGTAATTGAAGCTGCCGAACAAGGTCTGGTATTGTACATATGGAAGATTCTTCATCTGGAATGATTTCATGGAAATGTCTAATTCAGGGCGCGAATTGCACCCGAGTGTCATCTATGCTAAGGTTATGGTGTTGGCTATTGTCTCTTTGAGAGCAGCAGCGTCGGCCTTTTCATCATCCAACAAAGCATAAGCCTGCCGTAACAATCCCGAAAGAACTGAATTGCGTATTATAAATTGTTCTTGCTCTTGCTCGATCAATGTACAATATTCCTTGCCACCACTGTAATTCGTAACTTCCGAATATACCGACTCCGAATCCGGCTCGGGTGCTGATAATTGGGTTTTCGAGAATACAGATTGTGCTTCGTCTGCGGTTGTGCATAAAGAGTCGTTTTTGCGCGTGAACGATAAATGCTTCAATTTCTTGAGTAGCCGAGTCTCCCCTTTCCCGGACTCCGCTCCCGGTACTGCTAGAGAGGTGCCGGTTAAAGATATGTCAGATCGAGGGGTCATAGACGTTGACTCATCGCCAGAAAACATCGTCTCATCCCATGAGAACAACAAGTTCCCGAAAAACACATCAAAGTGACCCATGACTGGTCCCCATCGGGATTCACTCAATAGAAGCTGGTACGCGACTTCTTCGTCTCTATCGCCAAGTGAAATGAGAATATGACGGTTCGATACAAGCACACCCAAAGAGATTTTGAACATCCCCGTTTTCCACCCTTGAAGCATGCAAAAATCCATCACCCGATTTACAATCATAAGATCGGGCGTGTGGCTCGACATAAACGACATCCACCATTGGGTAAGAAACACATCAAAGTCGATATATCCTTGTAGACGCAGGTGCAATATCGGGTCAGCTTTTTCCAAAATAAGTGAGAACTCTGACCGCCATTGCGTGAGCATGCCCTGCATCGACAGGGCGACGAATATCGCTCGTAATTGGGGTTCGGTTTCCATGACATTTATAAGACCATGCAACGTGAGGGCGCAATCTTGACCGAGGTTATAATAAAGGACGCCCACCAAGAACAAAAGTCCCTGGCAATAGCCCAACTCGGCGTCGTAATTGGCGTAAACATTCAAGATGACTTCGAGATCTGCCATGACGGCAGCCTGCGTGAAGAAGGATACGGAGGGGAAAGTCCGGTGCAAGTCTTTGGAGATCTGTTTTGAGATCTCAGACGAGTATGAATGCTGAAATGAGTCAAAGACCCACAACGTTGTTTGAGGTATCGAATTTGCTCCCAAGAGTAACAACGATGACCAAACTAGCCGGCGTAATTGATTGGGTACGCCCTGTTGTAGGCACAGGAACTCGGTGAAGTGTGGCAATTGCGTGGTGGTAGTAATTGGATCCAGGATAAAGCGCGCATAGAAAGTCTTGGTGAGTGCATTGATCCCTGACAGGCTTGTTTCCATATAGTTAATGCAACATTGCTGATGAAGGTCCAGAGCACATAATTGCCTGCCGCATTCTTTGCAGCTATGAAACTCATCATCTGAGAATCGATATTCACCATAAAGACGCTCGATATCTGAAACTGAAATGTTGCCAGATTTCAGTGTAGTGTCACGGGCAGAGATATCTGAATCTGCATCATCACTAGATTCGAAACTCGTGGGTGATTGGCCAAGGCGAGCCCAATGTATCTTTACCTGTAAATAGCGCAAGAGATTGTCGGTTGCATGGCCATCAGCAGACCCGGCGAGGGAATCCTCAAACTCGATAAGCAGCTGAAGTTTAGGCATCTGCGAAATCGAATGAGATATGATATGATAGATCAGAGTGAAATGATCCGCTTTTATGGTGGGTGTAACCCAAGTCTTGTTGGTTCTTCCCCACTTTCGGACCGGTGTTCTTGCGCCTCCAAGGATGCGTCGTCGTTAACCCTTATGAATATGAGATCTGGACCTAATTCCAAAGCTATATTTGGATCTCCTGAAACGCGAACCCTCGCGAATGGTATGCGAGTCGCCAGATGCAGGCACGGCTCGAAAAAATTACGGCCGAAGAATGTGATCTGGTGTTAGCTATTGCAGTAAGGGTGTTTTAAATACCCCTGGGCCAAGGGAGGGTCGCGCCCTATACTAAAGGTCGGGGGCCATCATGGTTTATTGCTACAGTATTAAGCTGTCGGTAGGACATGATGGCATCGGCGAACCTGAAACTTTTTCGGTATATATGGGTAGAGATAAGGTAGAAAACGATCCCCTTATCAAGCATTCGCATCCAAAGAATCTATGGTTCCATGTGGACAATTATTCTTCGGCTCATGTGTACCTTCAATTGAGCAAAGAGCAGTTGGCTTCGTCATACTCAACTTTTGACCAGCTTGAATTAGATGACGACGTTTTGACGCAAATCGCCCAACTCACAAAGGCCAATTCCATAAAGGCTTCTAAGCTACCCAACATCACCATTATCTATACGCCCGTTCTGAATTTGCATACCGATGGCCTGATGGATATCGGAACTGTTTCATTCAAAAATCCCAAGCAAGTGAAGCGAATCCATGTCGCAAAGAAGGACAACATGATAATCAATCGCATCAATAAAACAAAAACTGAGAAGGCCACTGACGATTTTGTAGCTCTGCAACAACAATTGGTGCGTGATATCCATAGCGAACGCAGGGCGATTGAACGAGAAACTGAGCAGCTACAACGTCAATACCTGACCGAGAAAAAGAGAAGGGACGACCCATATTCTGACTTGTTCTCTCCTGAAGAGACCTCGGCATACAGCAATGAGTACCGAAATACCAATTGGACTGAGGACGAATTCATGTGATGCAAATTGGTGATTAGATTCTTTGTGGCACCAAAACAGCACTCTTTTAATTATGGGCCTGGCACGCTGAGCCGCAGTTCGACAACGCAACCGGATCAATTCTACATGCTACAATACTAAGAGATGGTAAGGTGAGGTTTATTGTGAATATTTGTGTCGCGTAGTTCAGCAGAGACTCTTGTGAACGTATGACTGTATAGTTGTCTTATAAGTAAATTAACCAACAAATTTGTTTAGGCATCCAAGTTTTGAGGAAACTTTCCAGCAGCTCTCTGGTCATCCATGTTCTCAACCCAGGCAGTAGGACACAAGGATGTGAAAGTCTTGAAGAAGGTCTGGCATGGCTCAAAGTCTTCACCCTTGACGTTGACACATTTGTGGTAATCGACGTATGCCTGGTAGCAATGCTTGGTCTGGTTGGTGTAGGGGAATCTAGGGTCGAACTGGACGGTGTCGAACTTGAAGTTTTCGGGAGTGATGGCCATTATGTGTGGTGAGCTAGCGTCTATGAACAGAGGGTTCGTTTTTCCCTATAACGAGGTCTCGCTTCCAATGTGATTGGTTGGAAAATATCACGTGTTTTCAAAGAGTGGCCTGTTCCTCCAATGCTCAATGATCTGTTGGGAACGAGACATTTTCGGGGAGATCATGCCATTGTGGCGATTGACACTTATCATGACCACACTTGTGTAAGCATCTAGACGGTTTGTTCGGTCCAGCCCGACGTAGAGCCGTTTACAGGCTCACTATTGGGACTGAGCCAAATGTAAAGTATTGGAAGTGTATAAGTCTTGTGACCTCTCACCTCAGCTATGGCAGCTTTCAAAGCCGCTGTCTGATCATCTGTACTGGCGGCTTGTCTTTTGGGGTTGATGTATGAAATCTGCTTGTCGCTTTTGTTGAGTTGATGGAATTGCGATCCGGACTCTCGTAATTTTTGTTTCGCAACTTCCGCTACAGCGATCAATTTGGGGATCCCATTGGATCTGCCTGCCAATAGCACTCCTCCCCTTTGATAAGTATCCAAAATATTCTGCACTTTGCTCTTCATTGAGTCGTTGGGTCCAACAACAACCAACAGACACGATCGACTAGTCGCAAGTTTGGTGGCATTCTCAACAAACATTTGTTTCTCGGCAGCCTTCAATTTATCATGGTTCATTATACCGTCTACTTGATATGTACAAGACTACCGGTATGAATATGCGACTCACCTGTGCTTTAAGGTTTGAGTGATCCCTCGATCTTTGGCTACCATTTGAAAAGAGGGCGTGTGGGGCACCAAACCTATCACGTGGACTGGCTCCGCACCTATGGCGGCAGCAGTGTAGGTTTCATCTCCCGGTAGCTCTCGCTACCCATTGGTGAGCAATCACTCCGGCTACTGGCACGCGCGCTGCTTCTCAAGCTATTTCTAGCGCTGCTTGTAGCACTGTTCAAAACCGAGGTCGCCGTATCGAGGTCGCCGTAACGACTGCTTGCACTATGGTCCACAAGCCCATTGAATTGTAAAACGTCGAGTAATTGAGCATGCGAGTCGCGTAGTTTCCTTTGATTGCTCTGTCGCGACGTCAGCGGGCGAAAATGCTGGAAAGAGCTGTGTCGTTTCACCAATGGCTTGCATTTGGTGTACGTAGGCCGAGTGACCGATTGCAATGGTGGGACTGGTCCGTTCAGGGCGAATCCGTGCGATGCATTGTGAGAGAAATCGTGGTTTTTGCCGTTGAATTGAGCTCCGGGATGCAATACTGGGGTCAATGCGACCATCATCCCATTCGGTTGCATTATATAGTAGTTTCCCAAACTATCCTTGTATGTGGGAAGCAGGTTATTGAGAGATGCAGACAGATGCGACGACTCCGAATATGCGTGCGGAGAAAACGCCATCGGTGCTGTGATTGGGCGACTTCCCAACAGGTACGCCAAACTGTTGAGCCGGACCCCAGACCCAGTCTCGTCCTTAATTCCATCATTATCGAAGAATTTGGCCGTTCCACCATACAATTCAGTGCCCACTGCTAATTGCTTGAATGAAGAGGTGAGACTCGTGGTATCATGATCCAGAGAATAATTCATATTGTGCTGGGAGGGCAAAAGCGCCAGTGAAATGAATACTGGCTGAACTTAATATGAGCCCCGGCGATCCAATTGAGCTTGTGAATCAACCTCAGCTTTCTGATGCTTATGAGAAAACCGCAGGGGATAATCACGGTTTAAATTCACTTTCATAACCACAAAAACCAGCAGATCGGTGTATGTCGTGCAGTACAGGAAAGGCTAGTTATGTATAGGCCGTCATATATGCACGCAACCATTTCTATTTGGCTGCGAAAAAATCTGAGCCTCCTACGACTGCGCTTGTAATGAAGATCGAGTGTAAGGATTCCAACGGCTATTTTCGACGTCAAAGTCAAAGTCGAGAACAGGTCAAAAAATGCTTGATTAGGCTTCACCAACGGATATTCATATTTCAAAAATAAGACAATAACAATGGTCACGATGTACACATCACATCTCCAACGCCGCTCCCCCTATGGAAAGATGAATCTGACTCGGAAATGACCTCTCTCGGGAATAACCTCTCTCGGGAATAACCTCTCTCGGGAATAACCTCACATGGGTTTCCACCTCCCGTCCCCCCGAAATCATGGCGGGCAAACGCACATCTCCCGAATGTCCTCTTATCGCACGTGACCAGTAGTGTGACTCGGGAACCTCCGGGGATTTCCCCGCATTATCTCCCGGGGCGGATAACAATATCCGCGTAGGCATAAAAACTCGAGATGGGCCCCTTGATAAATTGATTTCGCAGAAACTTCAACTTCTTTCACCACTATGGCGACTCCCTACAAACAACCCAAACACAAATTGACAATGATCCCTGGCCCCATCGAATTCTCCGATGAGGTCCTTGGAGCCATGGCTACCCCTTCGCAATCTCACACGCACCCCGAATTTGTTGCGACTTTCGAGGAGGTTTTGAAGAACTTGCGCAAGGTGTTCAAGTCCGAAAATCCCAAGACTCAACCATATGTTTTGGCGGGCTCTGGGACCCTTGGTTGGGATATCGTTGGTTGCAATTTGATCCTGCCGGGTGACAAAGTCTTGGTGCTTTCCACCGGCTTCTTCTCTGACGCATTCGCAGACTGCCTCAGAGTGTACGGCGCTGATCTTGATGTTGTCACTGCCGAAGTTGGCGATGCTGTGCCTCTTGATGTTGTAGCACAGAAATTAAAGGAAAATAAGTACACTGCGATCACCATCACCCACGTCGACACATCTACCTCGGTCCTTAGTGATGTCAAGGCCATTTCTGGATTGGTGCATGAAATCAGTCCTGAGACTTTGATCGTGGTCGATGGAGTATGCGCTGTCGCCTCGGAAGACTTGGAATTCGACAAGTGGGGTATTGATTACGCATTGACGGCTTCGCAAAAGGCACTTGGCGTACCAGCTGGTTTGAGTGTGTCCTTTGCCTCGGAGAGAGCAGTACAAAAGGCAATTACCAGAGATCAAACTTCTTGGTTCGCATCTCTCAAAAGATGGACCCCGATCATGAACGCATACGAAAGTGGTAAAGGCGCGTACTTTGCTACGCCTGCAGTACAGACCGTCACAGCCTTGAAAGTATCGTTGCAACAAATCCTTGCCCAGGGAATGGAGTCACGTCTTGCCATGCACAAACAAAGCTCCACGAACTTCAAGAACGAGATGGAGAAGTTGGGTATGAAGATCGTGCCGGTTTCTCGTCAAGTGGCGGCCAATGGATTGACCGCTGTTTATTTCCCCAAGGGAGTTCAAGGGCCCGAATTCCTTGCCAGCTTGTCAAACAAAGGTTTCACTGTCGCCCCTGGAATCCACAAGGCATTGGTGGGCAAATACTTTAGAGTGGGACACATGGGTTACTCACTTTGTGCTGGCCACGTCGATCAACTCATTGTCGCCATCCAAGAAACAGTGAAACAGTTAAGCAAGTAAATCGTACATCGCTTTGAGTAATTATCTAATGTCATATTCTAAAAGTACCCCAGCATTCGATCTGATAATTGTGACAGTAATCAATTGGCAGCGTATTGTTACGTCAAAATCGACAGTGTTCTCAACTTTACCTCGACCCAATTCCGCAACCAGCCTTGCGTGGCATGTGTGAACATGATGGGTTCCATCGTGTAGCAAGAGGCCGCGTCGTAGTACACGCAGTGCACGGATGCTCGAGTTTTTCCGCACCCGATAATCCGATAACCTCGGAGATTTTTCCTCTCGCCAGTTGACTATCAAAAAAAAAAATCGGGTGCAAATTCGCTATTCATTCTCTAGTGTTGATTGGACATATCCATGTCAGGTATACAGCGTCGGCTTCTTGCTAGTGGCTGGCGACAATGGGCCTTGCCAGCTTTGAAATCGCCCCTCTCTCTACCAGCTAGCCGTCCACTTTTGATCCGACAATTCCAAGTCTCTGCTTTTAGATGTAATGTTGGCACCACGAAATCACATGGCGAACCACAAGGTATCAACATTAAGAAACTATCTGTGAAGCAGCAATCTAGTTCTCTGAACACACCACCCTTATCCCCTAAGCCGCTAGCAAAAACTGCAAACTACCTATTCGGAAGAAAGGCGTCAGTATCCGAATCGAAAATGCTACGCTCATTGGCTATAACATTATGGCCGAAAGACAAATGGAGCTTCAAAGTTCGTGTGGTGGTATCGCTAGCATTGTTGATTGCTGCGAAACTATTGAATGTGCAAGTTCCATTCCTTTTCAAAGACATTATAGATGGAGTAAATACCAGTCTCACTTCCTCCGCCGGGACCGTCCCAACAGTGATGATGACCATGATTCTTGCATACGGCGGAGCCCGGTTCGGAGCAGTTTTATTCGGAGAATTGCGCAACGCCATATTCGCTCTGGTCGCTCAAACCGCCATCAAAAGAGTGGCGTTAAATACATTCAAGCATCTCTTGAACATGGACTTGAGCTTCCATTTGTCTCAGCAAACCGGTGGTCTCACGCGAGCAATCGAGCGTGGTACCAAGGGTATCAGCTCTGTACTCACAGCAATGGTGTTTCATATTGTTCCTATCTCATTCGAAATAACGATGGTGTGTGGCATTCTAACATATAATTACGGTGTATCCTTTGCTGCCGTCACATTCGCGACCATGCTTGCATATTCAATCTTTACAATACAGACCACCGCATGGCGCACGAAATTTAGAAGACGGGCGAACGCTGCTGACAATCAGGCGGCGTCAGTCGCTCTCGATTCGCTCATCAACTTTGAATCAGTGAAGTATTTCAACAACGAGGCATTCCAAGCCAAAAAGTATGAGAGTGCTCTCACAAAGTATCAAGACGCGTCCGTGAAAGTGGCAACTTCCTTGGCGGCTCTCAATGCCGGCCAGAATCTTATATTCTCAACAGCATTGACTGCTATGATGTACATGGGATGTCAAGGCATCAGTGCGGGGAACCTCACAGTGGGCGATTTGGTATTGATTAATCAGCTCGTGTTCCAATTGAGCGTGCCTCTCAGTTTCTTGGGCTCAGTATACCGCGACTTGAAGCAGTCTCTCTTGGATATGGAAAACTTGTTCCAATTACAGAACGAACCAATCAATGTGACTGAGATTCCAAACGCTCCAGCCCTTTCCTTGAAAGAACATGGTTCGACACCTCCAGGTGAAATCGTCTTTGAAAACGTTACCTGTGGGTACCATCCCGACCGGCCCATTTTGCGGAATGCTTCTTTCACGATCCCAGCTGGCGAGAAGGTGGCTATAGTGGGTCCTTCGGGGAGTGGCAAGTCGACGATTTTGCGCCTTGCATTCCGTTTCTATGACGTTACTGGCGGCCGCATTTTGATCGACGGTCAAGATATACTGAAAGTCTCCCTACAATCCTTACGCCGCAATATAGGTATAGTCCCTCAGGAAACACCATTGTTTAATGATACTATACTCGAGAATATAAGGTTCGGGCGTCTCGACGCTACAGATAAAGAAATCGAACATGTCATAAAACAAGTTCAGCTTGATCAGCTTATCAAAGCCATGCCGGAAGGCGTGAACACAATCGTCGGTGAACGAGGTATGATGATCTCTGGCGGAGAGAAACAAAGGCTCGCAATGGCCAGATTACTTTTGAAGCATGCTCCCATCACCTTTTTCGATGAGGCCACGTCGGCCCTCGATACTCATACCGAGCAGAATTTGTTGAAAACCATACGCCTGGTATTCCGTCAGGATCAATGCACGAACGTGTCCATCGCCCATCGCTTGAGGACCGTTGCTGATGCCGACAAGATCATAGTCTTGGCTAATGGGTCCGTCAAGGAGGAGGGCACTCATTCGCAATTGTTACAAAAGCCTGGATCCTTATATGCTGAGCTCTGGAATGTGCAAGAGAACTTGGATGTGGAAGCTCAATTGGCGGAGCAAGACGATAGTAAGGCATAATATATTCAATACTTGGTCCAAATGTGCATGCGGACTATTAATTCTATTTACAATACACGAATCAAATCCGCATAAAAGCTTCCAATTGAGGACTTCTCCTCTACATTTGGTTCCTCCGCCTCTAAAATGTTTTGAAGGCCATGAGCAGGAAGGGTCTTTTGCCTTTGCTCGACAAATTGCTGTTTGAGCTCGATCAAGTCCGGGTCGTATTGCATCATTTCGCAAAGCACTAAGCGAGTGATATTGGTCACGGTCACACCGATTTGCTTAGCCCAATCAGATCCTGGGCGAAGAGATCGGGTAATCCACTGATCATAATGCAACTTGTACCAGTTAAAGAGACGAATTTTCTCTTGCTTGTCTGTTTGATAGCGGAATCCCATGAGGGCTAGCTCGATCAATTTGGAATCGATATTATTGTTCACGAAATTGAGGGTCTTGTTGATCAATTGCTCATTCTTGGTAAACAGCAATGAGGAAACAGCGATTGTTTGCAACTCACTGATTTGAGCATTGGTGTGAGATAAAAGAGAACTGTCGCTATTCTTGACGAACTCCAAAACGCGCTTATACTCCTTCTGACCGGATGTTGAGATGGTCAAATTGAAGATGCTGGACAAGAGTTCGCGCGGGGTGAATCCATGCTTGATCCCACCACTAGTGAAATTTTTGAACATTTGGCGGGCCAACAGTTGACACTCGGGGTTGTCAATTCCGATTTGCAAAATCAGGTTTCTCACTTCCATTTCTGGGATGGAATACTTTCCAGGAGTGAGATTCAACAAGGATTCCCAGTCACCCATCTTTGTGTACGCCTTTTTGTGAAAATCAACTAGCCACTTGCCAAACACTTCATATTCGGAGAAATGTTTCAAGGTATCCACGATCGTGTCGAGATAATGGATCGCTACTTTCCACATTCTATAATCGACCGCACTTGGTATCTCCGGAAGGGCGCCGATGATCTTGACAAGCAGAATCAAATGATCACTGTTCGCCTGATCAGTGCCGACGATTTTGCCATAATCATGCAACAACCCCACGATTTCGGGTGCGTTGAACTTACCTGACCTGATGCCAGGTAAGATGCTCTCGGTGATAACTTCAGGGGAGTAAATGACCCTATAGTAACATCCGCGATTGCTGTTTGCACAAATGAATTGATCCAAAGGAACTTCCAAGTCCATACTGCGATCGTTCAATGCCACGTTGAGTATTTTGACGTGCCTCTCGTCGGTGAGCATCTTCAAGCGGAGGGGAATGTGAAATGGCTCATCCTCCATCAGGACTTGGTCTGCAATTAAGTTATAGAGGTAGAGATGCTGCTCAAACACCAACTTTGTGCGTTTAGCGTTGGTAGTGACGGAGACTATCGGATAGCCCGCATGTCTCGTCCACAGGAAGCAGAATGCAGGTACATCAAATGTAGTTTTATGTTTGAGAGCCGTCCATAAGTTCAAGGGCTTGATAGCTTTGAATTGGTAAGCCTTTATGACGTCAGATACTCCTTCGAGCAAAGACCCATAAATGTCTGCGGTGTTCTCATCGGCCATGGCATGGCCAATCATATGCAACAACATCATACCCTTTTCGTACGACAGAGTGTCGAAGATTGACGAGGTAGATGCGTTATTGGAGACATCGAGCTTGGAGGTGTATTCGTGAATACTCGGAATCAGGAGCTTATCATCTTCACCTATCAAACAATCAGAGTCCAAACATCTTTCCAATTCCTCAACTCTATCCATATCGTAATCATAATTGGGGTTGGCGTCGTTAATCCCGGACAACTTAATGATATAGTTGCCTAACCATGTAGCGAACGACTCATTAAGCCACAAGCTCGTCCATGAATCGAACAGAACGAGGTTACCAACCCACTGGTGGACCAATTCATGCGCAACAAGCTGTTGCAAGTGCAACTTTTGTTCGGCCAGGGCCGATGACTCTTCAAGCAAGAGTTGGGGAGCGACAATCGTCACCATTCCCCAATTCTCCATCGCACCATCGCTCAAAAAGGGGAGTGCGACAAAGTCAATTTTCTTAAGAGGATAGGGTGCGTTCAATTTGGATCTGATCACGGGTAGGAACTCAGCGACTAGACTCAATGCATACTTTGCGTTTCCGCTGTCGCCTAATGTGGTGTATACTCTCGCGGCCGTGGGGGTATCGATATTGATTGTCTCCTCAACGTAATCCAAGTCACCCAAGACGAATCCGAAGGTCGATGCTGCGATCGGAGGTGTGGTCTCAAACGAGAAACAGGCCTGGTCAGTCTTCGGGACGTTCACCTTAGACTCCAAGGGTGTATTGCTAATGACCTTGAACTTTTCAGCAGCGGTAATGCTCAATTTGATGGGGACTCTCAAGGGAAGCTCCTCGATGAGAGGAAATACTGTCAGCGCAGAATGGGGCTGGAAATGAGTGGCTAACACGTAATTGTTGGCCGCGCCCGACACCGGGTCGGAGTAATTGGTCTTGAAGAGACCCAGAGTGATATCTGAGAAAGTCTTGATAGTACTGATTCTTCCAATGAAGGAGAGCGAAACTGTAGCGGAGTCTGGCATCTCAAGGCCATCACAATGGAGAGAAACTTGCAGGGCTTGACGATCATAGGTGATTTTCAAATCAACAGGGACATCGTCCTCTTTTATTACTACGGACGCCTTAGTGATAATGATACCAGAGGCATGAAGCTTCAAAGAGAATTTAGACGCTGGCTCAGCACAACGATTGTTCTTACAAAGAGGGATCGCGAGAGAGCCTGTAAAGTTTGGTTTCATATGATTAATATTCAAGTCCAAAACATACCTCGTAGGTAGCAAATAATTCTGAAGCACCAACGGAGGCTCCATTGGGTCCATTGGGGTCGCAGCCACACTCATAATCTCTGAGAACTTGTTCCACGTACAATTGAATGGCTCGAGATTCCACATCGCGATCGGAGGTTGAGGGGAAAAAATAAACCAAGGCTCGCAGCGAAAACGTCTCTGGCAGGAATCGAACCAGCGCCCGGAAAAAATGTGAAGCAGACCCCGGGAAATGAGTCTGCTGACTCATGGTCAATGGTTGACTCATTTGCGCTTGCACGGACAGACAATTAGGTGACCCCACCCTCCGCCCGATGAGGCAAGACATGTAAATAGCGCGTTCTGGATGGACCCACACTCCCGCTATCACAAAGTGTGGGTCATGTGTAAATTTTTTTTGATTTTTTTTTCAGAAGGATGGTGTGTATCCCCCCACACTCGACGGGGTGTGACACATTGTAGGAAGCTAATCTCCGCGATAAAATAGATTCACGCCGGCGGTCAGCACAAAGTTCACTGCCGCTGATCTGATTCGACGATACTCCTTAGGTTTGGCTGATAGGCTCCCCCCCTCTTCTGAGAACTCTGCGTTACCCAATTTAAATATTTGCACTCTCCTCGGCTCTACTTGATTTTTCTCCGAATTTTACAAGCTACCGTGCTATTTCAGTAGCCGCCGAGGTATTTCAGCTCTACAAACTATGGGCCGCCACAAGCATAGCCATTCTTTCCAATCAATTGGAGATATAAATTGCTTCGATCCCGGCACAATTCGTATAGAATGCTCTGGCGCATATATCGCGAATGACCATCTTTTGCGCGATGATGGTACTTTATTCGCCAAATCAGAATCTGAAAATACTTCTCACGCGCATACTCCACCGGAAAGCCCGCCTGTTTCCTCGGAGTCTGATATAGAAGATGAAACTATACGTCCTTCTGATACCACGCCCATCTACAACGACACGAATCCAGTTTCTCACAACATCACCCTTCCCCGTCATGATACCGAAATCATTCATTTCAGTATCGATATTGGCGGAACCCTCACCAAACTCGTCTACTTCAGCAAAACAAATGCTAATGGGCGTGGTGGACGTCTTCACTTCAGAGATTTCCAAACAGGTAGCTTTGCCCAGGAGGCACTCCTATTTATGATCAAACTCGTTGAAGATTCTACCAAAAATTCCTCCTCATGTCCTCCCATTACATATATCATGGCAACAGGAGGTGGTGCGCATAAATTCCACAAACTAATGACTAGCACATTTCGCACTCATAAATTACCCATGAAGATAATCGCTGCAGATGAAATGGAATGTCTCATTCGGGGCCTTGACTGGCTCATCACCAAGATACCCCAGGAAATATTCGTCTACAATTTAGCTGAGAATAACACAGCTCCGTTGCCAAATACAGTGCAGAACTCACTGGAGATATATCCCTACTTATTGGTGAATATCGGTAGTGGAGTCAGCATGATCAAAGTCACGGGCCCCGAGCCTGATGGGTTCGAGAGAATCGGCGGACTGTCGCTCGGTGGAGGAACACTATGGGGTCTTCTATCTCTCCTAACAGATGCCAACGACTATAATGAGATGTTGGAGATGGCGCTGAAGGGAAACAACGACAACATAGATTTGCTTGTGGGCGATATTTATGGCACCAACTACAACAAAATCGGCCTCAAGTCCAGTCACATCGCATCATCATTTGCCAAGGTGTTCAAGAAACTCCACTTCAGTCATCTGAAGCGCAAGATGCTGCCTGCGGAAAAACTCGCTCAGTTCAATCAGCAAGATATTGCTCGACTGCTATTATATCTGATCTCCAATAACATTGGACAGATTAGTTATTTGCAGGCAGTTAGATTTGGACTCAAAAGAATATACTTTGGCGGCAGCTACATTTCGGGACATAAACAAACAATACATACGCTAAGCTATGCTGTTAATTTCTGGCTGGGCGGCGAAATGCAATCCTACTTTTTGCGTCATGAGGGATACTTGGGTAGTGTTGGAGCATTTATCATGGGCCCGAATTGTGAGACCTCATGAGCCTCCCACTCAATTGCCTTTAAATATACATTAGTACAATAGCCTCACTCTTCACAGCTGTAACATAATGGGCTATCAATATCGATGATAGAGTGTGTATAGAGAAGAATGCGACGTTGCAGTGCAACGGACACAAAATAATACAAAATATCTTTTCATTCCAACGCTTAACTCCCAACTACGTTTGTGCCCTATTTCCCTTTGAAATCTTGTGTGTGAAGCGACGGTGACCTCTCGCCTTCTCTGCTTGCTCTGACCCTCCGAATCATCGTGTCCCATTCTTGGCCTGGCTGGGAGCAAGAAAAAAAAACGATACGGGCGCCTCTCTGAAATCTAGTGATGGACATACCCCCTTCGTCCGAATACACCCATTTCCAAGCTCCAGCACCCTCCTCCTACCTTCCGGAAGACCCACTCAGACGTACGAAATCTAGTCCAGGACACAAATATATACCTTACTCCCATATAACTCCATTCAACTCCGAGTGGCTAGATTCTCCCCCATCCACCTTCAGTCCATTATCAATGTCCGCTACAGTACACACGCATCAACACACCCGATCCATGAAATCTGAGTCACCCATCAAATCTGGGAGAGCCACCCCAGCTACAAGTGCCTCAGATGGAAAGCTTATCGTGAGTGACCTTGCATCTGCTTCTAATCAAACCTGCTCAAAGCCGCCTCGCCCGGTGTCACCCTATGACGTGCTTTGGGCCATGCTGAACACTGTGCTAGGCAAAGATAAACTCGCGAAATTTGGTCAATTTGCTTTACGTCTTGTTTTGTTGTACGTTGGCGACCTTGAAACCGCCATCTCCACCTCCAAGATCAATGCCAAAACATTGAACGGGAGTTATAGCAAAAGCTCCGAAAAGCTTGCCTTGCTAAGCAAATTCTTGCGCCACCCACGTACCATGATTCGCATTGTGGTTGTACTTGCTTGTAACGTCTTCCAAGCGAAGTTGGCCGGATTGGGTCAAGGATTAGGAGCGTTCCGTCACTTCTTGAGGTTCGGAAAGTCTCCTTTCAAGATAAGAGATCTCGTGCGGAAAGTCAGTGGCTGTGTGCAGATCAAAGGGCAAAGCGATTCGTTGGTAGAGGTTGATTATTCCACGTTGGTGAATAGGAAAACTCTAGGTGAAATCTTTGGTCTCTACTATAATCTCGCTGACGAAACGTCACTTCTCTACCGTGTTGGATTATTGCTGAACCCCACGGTTCGCAAGCTTGCGACGCGGCATGAGGCTCTTGCGTGGTATTACGATACATGGCTTGCATTGTATAATGCATGCGAAAAGTACTCGAGCTTGCAACAGCAAGAGGTGGAGTTGGAGATTCAAATCCAGGTGAAAGGCAAGTCCAAGATGTTTTCACGACAACTTTTGTCATCGAGTGGAAGTCAAGATCTTCAATGGTGTTCTCCAGAAGATGAGCTTCGAATGAAGGAAATCAGATTCGCAAAGGCAAATACACAATTGGATATCCTCAAAAACGTTTCGGATATTGTATTCAACCTGTACACTGTGTTCCATCTCAGACTCCCCTTCAGAACGCTACAAATCTGGATGGGAATCTCGGCGTCTTTCTTCAGCTGTGTGAAGATTTATCGCGAGACAAAGCTCAAGTTGATGACTAAATGAGTCCTTGGCCAGTCCGTTTGGTGAGCTCTTCATTATTAGAACTATGTATATTTATAATCCAAAACCAGTATTCCCAGACTCGAACTGAAGTCGTTTTCAAAAGCAGTGCTATCTCGATTTGCAGCTCCTGACGCACGCTGTGTAAGGATAGAGAGGACCCCGGGGAAGAAAAAAAAAAACTTCCCGTTTTTGCAGCCAGGCCCACAGCGCATGTAACCCCAGGAGTTTCCTTCAAAGCCGTGACTGTCGATATCACTTGATCATTGGAGTAGAGTCGGTTTACTCGACGATCCCTGCAATAAGATCTTCCCACGTAATGTCGTTGGGCACAGAGGCTGCCTGTTTCCAGAACTTGGACATGTGTCTTGCCCCTGTGTCACAAGCGATCACTACTATGGTTTGGCCAGGTCCATATTTGAGTGCCATTTGAATGGCCGCAACACAGTTGACAGCTGCTGATGATCCCCAGAAATATCCATCATGAACACATAGAAACTTGGCCATCTTGAGTGCCATATCGTCACTTACTCGCACGGCTTCGTGAATCAAGGCTTCGCCTTGCATGAAATTCCATGTGAGCCGGTTGAGTCCTATTCCCTCCACAAGAGTATCCACTTGATGGCGTCGACGAGTGCCCTCGCGCTCTACATTGTCGTACAAAACGCCGTAATTCACGCGATTGGCGAGTCCCAGACCTTGCGGATCAGCAAGAATAATCTTGGCGGCGCTATTCTGGTCAGCGAGATACCGTGCTACGCCCGAAATGGTCCCTCCCGTCCCTGATCCCAGAATGAACATATCGATATCATGTTCTGTCTGGGTCCAAATCTCAGGGCCAGTACCATTGTAGTGTGCTCTCCAATTGCAATCATTTTCGAACTGGTCCGCGAAAACAGCTCGTTTACCCCTGGCCCGCGATTCTTGTGCTCGACGTCGCGCTGCATTCGTATACTGACTCGGATCAACAATGCTAGCTGCTTTAACAGGTTCGATTATTGCCCCGAGAGCACGCAAAAGTTGTAGCTTTTCTTCGGATGTATCATCCGGCAAACAAATATGGGCCACATATCCCAAAGCATTCGCCAATGTTGCGATCAGGATCCCAGTCAGTCCCAGAGTACCCTCAAAAATGGCATCTCCCTGATGCGGTACAAGAGTTCCTATTTTTTCGTGATGTCTGATAATCGCAAGTGCCACGCGGTCTTTTGCGCTTCCGCCGGGGTTTGCCAACTCAAGCTTGGCTAAAACTTTACATCCCGTGAGTCGACTGAGTGACTCGATTTCAACTAGCGGGGTATTCCCTATCAATGATGTCACGCCGCGCGATCGTGGAGATAAGCTCGTCAATTTCGATTGGCGCCGGCTTGAGGAAAACGCCTCGGCTGCAAAATGTCCTAAAATGGCTATCACGGATGCCGCTGATATCACAGGTAGCGCATAGTCTTTCCAGTTTGTGGTCATGTCATTCAAGCTTTCTTGCCGTGTGCGCAAAAAAAAAACGAGACATCATCTCAATTTAAGACATAGACTTAAGATTTCGGCCGCCAGCTAGGATGCAGTCCTGGAGGGCGCCAGGTCTGCCTCGATGTTTGTCTTGAATTAAGACTTTACGAGCAAATAAAGATTTGGACGATCTTTCAAGAATTGTCGTGGAGAACTCGACCAAATGAATCGAAGTCGCATCTAATATTACTTCTAGGAATTGATTATTGCTTACAATGAAGCCGGCCGCTCACGAACAGAGGGGAAAAAAAACCATCTGTTTCCGATCAATTTGTTCACCATGTAAAATACGCAATGCTGCCTAACCTCGATCGCACAAGCTGAACTCTAAAAATGGAAAATCTTGGCAAACTCCGTTTGTTAGAGCGATTAAAAAATTGTGAAGGTCGGTCCTCTTGCATCAATTGTCTTGGCCGGACTCGGAATTTTCAAGACAAGTGAATTCTAGAGAAGAGGTTGTGGTTGAATGCCATGTCAGTGTTTCATACCGATCAGTTGTGCCTCTGCTTTTATATGAAATCTTCGAGTATTCTCCGGTGCTATCGGTCATAAGGAAAAAATACGTCGTATCAAATATCTCCAATGCAACTAGTGATGCGGCAGCGCGAAATCTGAAAAAAAATACCGCCTCGGCTAGATCTATCGCATTCTTTTTGGTGTATCCCTTGCAAATCGGAAGACCTCGATACCACTGCAGGTCAGTATGGAGACTCCTGAACTAGAAGTGCTTGGAAAGGATCAACTGGTCATAGCCTCGAAACCAGAGCCCGAAAAGAATATGAAACGATCCAGATCGACTGAACCAAAGCCGTCGAAGGAACGTGCGTTCGTCGTTCGATATAAGCGACCGCGCGGCTCAAAGGCATGCACCGTCTGTAGAGCGCGCAAGGTGCGTTGTGACGCAGAGACGAAAATGCCCTGCTCGAACTGCGCCACTTTTGAATGCGAGTGTGTAATGCCTTCACCCCGCAAGCGAGCTCCCAATTCTTCGACTGGCAAAAACTTCGAGGACCATGGCGACCAAGAGGTTCCTCCCGTTGAATGTAAGCAGAAAGTTCTTGACAACGAACCTGTTAGTGCCGCCGGGAAGACTAAACCTCAACATCAGAATCAGACTTGCGCGGACCACCCGTACCAGCAACCAACCCCGCATTTTCCAGTCAAGTTTGCCGACAAGTCAATGGAAACATTTTACAGAAATATCTCGGAATTGAACCTCGAGCCTGCTGATCCTTATGCACGCCCCGACCCCTCGCAAAATGCAAAGCTGCATCATACAATAATGGCACGAAATTTTGGTAAATCATCAGTGGCATCTGTCATGCAAAAATTGAGTGAGAATCACGCTAGGATAGAACCGGAGATTTGGGGATTTCCCGATGCAAATCTGAGCTTGGGTGAACTTGAGGTTCTCCGTTTGCGTGGCGCATTTCTCTTTCCTGGTCCTGAGTTGTGCCGCTCCATGGTCGAGGATTACTTTGAGTACGCGCATCCTATCACGCCCATTATCAACCGCACAGAATTCATGGCCAGGCTCAACAACCCTAACGATAATCCGCTGTTAATGCTCTTACAAGCAGTGCTCCTTTGTGGGTGTCGTGTGAGTAAAAATCCCATGATCATGGATGAGCATGGCTCCACCCACAATGCGTGCTTGGCATTTCTGCGTCGTGCACAAGCGTTATATGAAGCAAGAATAGAGAAAGATCCCGTTGCGGTCCTCCAAACCCTCTTGCTCCTCTCGACTTTTTGGAATGGCCATGATGATGTCTCAAATAATACCTTCTACTGGACTAGAGTGGCGATAGCTTTGGCTCAAGGGTATGGTTTCCAGCGAGACATTTCGTCTTCTCAGGACTTGACGTCTAGTGAGAAAAAAACATGGCGCCGCGTGTGGTGGTGCTTGTTCGAGAAGGACCGCAATGTCGCCATTGCCTTTGGAAGACCAACCATGATTGATTTGAATGATTGCGATGTCCCGATGTTGACCATTGATGACTTTGAGGAAAATGATCCCGAAAATGGCGTGGTCGCCTCACATCCTCTAGATGAGGTCAAAGCTCTATACTACATCCATTTGGTGAAGCTAGCGGAAATCACAGGGATCATTCTCAAACATCAATACTCCGTCAAGCTGGAATTCCTCAGATCAGACAACAAAATCTCAATCATTCGCCACTGCGATATGCTTATGGGTGTGTGGTTCACGAACTTGCCGCATCAGCTTGCGTTCAACGTGCACGACCCCAAAACTCAGACTCTCTACAGCTGCTTGCTAAATGCGCAATATTACAATCGATTATATTTGATTCATCGCGCCAATTTATTGCGAGTGGCCAAGAGCGATCCGGGGAACATGAACAACTACCGATACCCCTCATGGGGAATTTCATTCACGGCTGCTCGCATGATTGCAATTGTCAGCAAAATCCTACTTGCTCGAGGACAGATCCGATATTGCCCCGGAATATACTCTTACGTTTTGTTCAGTGCGCTATTGATGCTTGTGTATCATGTCGATTCGACTGACCAGCACGTTGCTGAGACGGCGGCGGAATCACTCAATATCACGCGCCAAGCTCTTGGTGAATTTGCTCGTAATTGGCCAATCGCAGGCACATTGTTGATTCTCTTTGATGATTTCGCAGACAACACCGCCAAGCGTGCCGCCATGATCGAAAAGGGCAATGAAAGCCCTGTGCATATTGCAGACCCGGAAACCGGAGATAATCCTTCTGAATGCTTCCCGACCTCTCCCGGAGGAAGCGAAAGCTATGAATCGCGTACTCGATCCCTGAAAAATAGTAGCTCTCGTGTCGTGAGCGAGAACGGCGAAAAATCATACAATAAAGCGTTCTCGCCGCCGGTCGTTGCGTTCTCGCCAACCCCATCACCACAGTCGCCGTCATTGGTGCCGCGACCGAGGCCACAGCCACTGTCACTCTCAAAGCCACAAGGTCCGCCACAGCACCCGCAACATGCAAACGCCAATACCATGCAGAGTAGCTGGAGGCCGCAGCTGAAAACGCTGCCACCACCTGACAACTATTATGAGCGTCGCCCAGCGCCGCTGACAATGGCGAATGCCCATTCCCAATCCCACTCTTTTGACCGCAACGTGGCCAATAGCACTCCCTCGAGTGATTTGTCGTCGTCCAGGGTGCCCCAGGGAAACAACATGGATTATTTCAACCTGTTTCCTGAGGTGTTTTTAGTGACGGAGAACATGCCTGCCAGCAAATCCTTTTACCAAAACTTTGAGCCCACACAGTTATTCCCCGAGACTAATCCCAATGTCAACAATGAGGCTGTGCAGCCGCAGTTCATTCAAACATCCTCAATGGGCCCCTCTACCGTGAACATGCCCCAGCATAATCCTGGTTTCCAGTCATACCAGTCACAACCGCCTTCACTGGCGGGGCCTGGCCCGAGGAACATGGACGTCATTGGAAACCCCATGACGCTGGAGGTCAACTATGAACAGCCAGTCATGGACAATTCTTTTGTCAATATGACATTGGCGCCTGGAATGGACTTGAGTTATCTTAACGAAGGTTTCGAGAACTTCAGTAACTCGGCACCAGCCTATAGTTATCCTGGGCGTTGAAGAGATTCGGACGAAAAGACTATGTAGAAGTGTTTCTGCAGTCAAAACATGACGCAACATATTTCATTGCAAATAATATTGTACCATTCCGCAATTGATTGTCATCTCGCGACAGATAATCACCAGAGTCTCGAGTTTCTCTTTGTGCCCCGGCGTTTGAGCTGACCTCTCAACTCTTCACGTTTGAGCTTTTGCTTGTATCCTGTAGTGCTTTGGACCACCGCCTCAAAAGTTTCGTGGTCAGTTTTTAGTTCGTCTAATTTCTTTGACCAAACGCTAGCCAATGAGACCAACGTCTTGAAATTTAAATTCAACTGATCTAGTTTGGCAATCAAGCCCTCATCACTGATCTGCTCTTCCAAGAACTGCCTGGCCAGGTTTGAAAGATTGTCTGTGGTGATCTTGTCCATGATAACACTAGTCTCCGCCATATACTCGTTGCGCTGTGCGTCATTGATATTCAAGTGACTCAAACTAGGGATGACAAGACCTTCCCAGTCGATATTGCGCGCCTCCGAAGCCGCAGGCTCTTTTGGCAAATCTGTGGATTGAGGGTGACCTGCTTCCAATTCGTCGAGGTCAATTGGCACACCGAGGCGAAGCAAGAGGTCACGTCTCAACTTTGATCGTGTCCAGTTGGATGGTTTTAGATGGGGGATCGTGGAGAGCTCACTATAGATTTTCAGTGCCCTGCCGGAAAGTAATTCCTTGTTTGTAGTCCTTGGATGCGACATTTCACCGCCCCAGGCCTCTAGCGCAAGCTCCAATGCAGCGGAGAAGCTGTTCATATCAGACATTACACGCTTGTTGAATATCAAGTTTTTCTCGTCAGTAGTCGAAGCGATAGGTGGTAGAGTTTCTTCGATTTCGGCGTCGTCAAATGAACCAAAGTCGCTATCATCGTCGTCTTCGTCGTTATCGTCATCTTCATCATGCGAATTTGTCTCGAGAGACGCGGACGGCTCCGGAATATGCTTACCTGCCGATGATACTGGGTTGTCATCTGTGTTTGATGCGTTTGTGAAGCCTTCATTCTCATATTCGGCAGCATCTTGGCCCGGCTGGAACTTTTCGGGTAGGACCTCGTTCGACGATACTATGGGCTGCATAAACTCAACCACTGGCGGTTGATGCCCCTCAAGAGGAGATGCCAGGGTATCAGCATATGACGTGCTATTGGTGTCCTCCATCGTAAAGAGAAGATATTCTGTTTCAGCTGTGAAATTTATGGAGTGAGACGATCTTTCAGGGGACTTTTTTCAGGGTGCCGATTTCACTTCAAAGCACTAAAACATCACTTTGCATTGTTATGGATGAACTACGGATTGTACTCTTCTCGATTGGTAATCCTGGTCCCGTTACCAGACACTCTACAGGGCATTATATGCTCAAAAAAATGATGGAAGAATATGGAATCAGTCAGCTCGTCAATGCCTCTCGGTCAAAGTATGCTATTTCCAAATCCGAGAATGACGCACTTGTGTTTGTAAAGTCAAACACGTATATGAACGAGTCCAATGTACTGTTTGCACAGTTCATGCAGCAAGAAAAAATCAAACCTTCCACATTGGTTTTAGTGGTATATGACGACTTTGAGTCGATCATGGGTAACGTGCGACTCCAGAAACACAAAAAGAACGAGTCGCACAATGGCCTCAAGAGCGTGCAGAAGTGTCTCGGACAATTCGACGATTCAAATATTTATAAACTTGGAATCGGTATAGGACCCAAGCCTGCTGGAGCTTCCAGCTCTACTATGGCACTGTGGGTGCTTTCGCCAATGACTATAAAGGAAAAAGACATTATTGACGCACAGGCTGTAAGGCTTACTTCCGCTGCGTTAGAGCAGCTCGTGGCAAAAGAAGGGAATGTGGGCGACTTGAATAAATTTAATGCACGTCTCAAGAAGATGATCGCATGTGATACTGCTTAAACCCAACCACACATGTGGTGAAATTGAGCGAAGAAAGCTGTTGTGGCTGACATTGCCACATAGATGTCCACTGAGACTGAGTTCACGAAACGAAAACGCGAGGATCTCTTCAAAATTAGATTTACTGGTCTCTAAATAAAATATCGGCCGCGACTTCTTCATTCTTGTCACATGCCATGTATATTTGAATGACCAAATCACGTTCGAATCCTAGTTCGCACAACCGGTTGATGGCAGATTCATCTGCCTCGGTGACCTGGATGCGGATTTCGCCTTCGGCGTCCTCCGTGTGATCCGCATCTTCGCCCTCGACTTCGAAGCCCAAATCGTCATTTGACGCATTCAAAAAAGATCTGATGAATCCTTCAGGATCCTCTTGAATCATTTGAGCGATTTGGGGATTGCTAGCAGCCAATTGCTCTAAAAGTGGCTGGATAAGCTCAGGGTTCGAGGTCAATGCTGTTCTCAACATTTGCATCTGGTCACTATCGGTCATGTCAGCATCTTCCAGTTCATTGCGCCGAACCGATGCACGCCTGCCAGCATTGCCTTGACCTTGAGCAGCGGCCGCAGCTGCCGCATCAAACATATTTTGTTCAGATTCATCTTCGACTGCACCAGCATCTTCTGTGGACTCAGAGATCGGAACCACAGCTGCAGGGACCAGTGGCCGCCTCAAATTTGCGGGGATACCCGTCACCAAGTATTCGACCGCACGATGGGGATCATTGAAGGCGGCGTGCAACGCTTCCTCCACCTGAGGTCTCTCGTAGCCCATGTCCATGATATTTAGTATATGAGCCTCCCGCTCGGCGTCTTGGGGTGTCGTAGAAGCAGCACTATCTTCTTGTGCAGGAAGAGCTGATTCGACGGCACCAGCAGCAGGCGGGGTCTGTGAAGCGGCCGTCAGTGGTTCTGCAGCGGAGGGCGCCTTTGTGACCGGCGCGGCTGCCTTTTTAGTTTTTGAGATCATGAAAATGACCGAATCCCCCTCCTTGATCTTGATAGCTTCCATGGTCTGGGCGTCTTGTAAGACCTTACCGGAATAGACCAATTTGATTTGATCAACCAGACAACTCTTCTCATCAGCGAGACTCTGCTTGAGATTCGCCACTGTTGATATCAGCTCCACATCGACTGTGACTTTCTGCTTTTTAAAATCCTTCAAGATTAATTGCATGACTGTCAAGACACTTCAATATATTGAGTAACCAGATGCTCTGACGCTAATGTGCTCTCCGCTTAACTTTTTCAGCCGTTAACCGGCCCCAAATTAACTTTTTTTTCCTCTAGTACTGTACTGCACATAACTGATAAATTCCTGCATCCAGTGATGGGTGGCGATTCATGGCCTGGTGGCTGCAAATACGTGATTCCGATTTATAGGGAACGCACGAAGGGACATAGAAGGCAACGCAATGCCCCCGAAGAAGCGCCCGGCTCAGAAACGAACGGGTGTACGAGGCCCGAACTCTGCCCTCACTGAGTTTCTCAGGAATGAAGGTATTACGGATGCTTTCAGACAACAGCGCCTGGCGAGATTTGCTGCTAGTCCTCCAGATGCAACTGATGATGGCAACAACCCTCCTGACCCCAATATCGTCGTGATTCGAGGGACTCGATCCGACAATGATTCCGATGGCGATGAGGGTATGGACGATGAAGAAAAGGAGATCAGGGTCGCTGCTGCTCGTAAGCGCAGAGCTGCCAGGTCCACGCGTGCTACCTCTCGAAACAGATTGCCGGATAACAGTGGTAGTGATGCTTCGAGTAGCGACAGTGATTTTCGTGCTTCAGACGCAGAGGTTTCCGATGCAGATGGAACCGCAAAAAAATTCGGCCAGGAAGATACTTGCGTCGAGTGCGGGGAGTTATTCAATCTCACGGTGTACTCTAGATTTGTCAAAGCCAAAAGAGGATACATTTGCGAGTCCTGTAATGAACTTTTGAAGCTGCGTGAACGAGCGATGAAGCGCAACGAACTCAATGCTCGCAAAAAAAGAAAGCAAGTCGCACAGGCTTTGCTCGATAAGCAAACCGTCCGAATCCCAAAACTTTCAGACATCTGTGTCAAAGTCATCACAAACAACATCAGTGATGTTGACGCTCTAGGCGATATTGGGCATTTGAACATGGCCAAGATCTCGCGGATTTTATCAAAGAATCGTTCTTTAAACAGTAAAACAATCGATTTGTTTTTGCGTCCTGACCTTGAAGAATTGGAGTTATGGGACTGTTCCAGTGTTGATTCTGATGCTTTGAATCGCATCGCATCCTACTGTCCAAACTTGAAATCCTTAACTCTTTTCATGTGTGGTCAGCTTCACAACGAAAATATGCAATACTATAACACCAATCTTCCTCACTTGAGTGAGTTTTCGTTGAATGGCCCCTTCTTGATTAGTGATCCGATGTGGAAGATCTATTTGAACGAAAGGCCATGTGCTCTCACAAAATTCGAGGTTCGCAATACCCATCGATTCGAGGACGATGCTTTGGAGACATTGATGAAGACTAGCGGGAAGACCTTGGTCTCATTGAAGTTGTCGCGCTTGGATGGTTTGAAGTCATTGCAAGCATATAAGTGCATTCCACAATGCTTGGAGCCAAATAAGTTGACCCACTTGGAAATGTCTTTCCCGCACACGCCAGCGCTGATCGATGATGAGTTGCTTCTCGATATTCTCAAAGTTGTTGGTGGTTCATTGGTCTCGCTCAATGTTGATGGATGTACTCAACTCACCGAACGGTTTTTGGTCGATGGAGTCTCAAAGTATTGCCCGGTCCTTACCCATCTATCGATGCGATTCGTGGAGAATGTCAGCGATGCTGGCTTCGCGTCCGCCCTCACTTCGTATGCAGCGGTGAATAGTGGTGGTTTGATCAGTGTGGATTTGACAAAGTGTACGGGCTTGGGTGACGCGGCGGTCTACGCCTTGTTTGCTCATTCTGGACATACGCTTGTTGAATTGAGTTTGAATTCAATCTACAGATTATCGAAAGACATGTTGTTCCAGGCATTCACCGACGACCATCATCCCTACAAAGTTTCAATGAAGGAGAAGGTCGAGAAACAGCTGGCTCACAATCCAGCTTCCCAAAACCTGGCCCCTCCACCTGCATTTGACGAAGAGGATGGGCCCGGAAATTCACTTGACGATAACCCTGGTCCTGCTGACCGGTTTTACCCGGGAATACGGCTCCCGCTCTTGACCACGTTTGATTTTGGTTTTGTCCGCGCCGTCGATAACGAGATATTGGCTCTCATGGGCAAGGCGTGTCCGAAACTATCGGTTGTTGAGGTTTTCGGCGATAATCGTTGCAATTTCGGAGCTAGAGTTCGTGACGGTCTTATGATCATTGGACGGCAGGGCGAGGAGGCCTAGCGTTAGAGGTATTTTCTGGCCTATGTACTATTTCTAATCATAAACTTTTGGTGTGGCATTGGCCCGCTCAACGTTTTTGAAAGCAGGGAGCGGCAAAGGCTCAATGCGGCTCCTGCCGAGAGAAACCCATGTTCCGTCCTTGAGGGACGTGTTCGTTATTTCAGGCGTAGCATCGATAAATAATCCAGGATGTGAAGCTTGCTTCTTTGCTAGTCGCAAAAAGCTGGGCCCGTCCTGGTCGCTCCTTGAGTCTTGCGCGAGCATATAGTTGTGTTTGGCCAATCGCAAGCAGGCTGGCTGGTTGTGGACTAGACTGAATGATGTGTCATTCGGTTCAGTTATAAGAATCTTTGCCAGTTCATGCTGGTCGTTCGTGTGATCTGCATGATTTGCACACACAATCTCGCCCATATATTCGGTAAACGCATCGACAACCACTTTCGAGAGATTGGATTCTTTTGAGATGAACCGGAAAACCGACCATAGATTCTTGGCGTTGAAATCAATGACGCCCTCCAAATCCATAAACGTCTTCCAGAAGCTCGTGGACGATGCGAAGATCGGATTCCGATGGTGCTCATTGAAAAAGTGTCGCATCTTGGAAAAGGAATCCTCCCGCGTTCCGCTGGCCTGTAAATTTCGCAAGTAAAGTACTGCCAAAGTAGCAGTGAGATTAGAATCGAGCAATTCAATTAGACAGTCGAAATATTCTTTCTTGATGCCCAAATCGGCTCCTGGTGAAACATGGCGTCTCTTGGTAGGCTTCGTGCCTCCGTCTGTATCCTCCCCAAGTTTCGCTGCAATGATCATTTCGCAAGATGACAAAAAGCTGCTTAATGGCAAACTTTTCTGCCAAATCGTCAACAATAGAGTCAAAGCATCGCAAGCTTGTTCTTCCAAGCATGGAGTTGCCTGGCTACACGACTTGACAAGATCCAAAAGATATTCGATAGCTTCGCATTGTTGCAGAGACCCCATTAAAAATCTCGCATAACTGAGACGTATATTCACTTGTTCGAGTGGGATCAAAGCAATCGATCTCTCGTACACGGAGGTCATGACATCTCGCAATTTGCTTTTCTCTGTTGACACATTCAAGAATGCCATATACTTTAGCCAAAGGTCAGTGTTCCGACAGTTAGGTATTAATGCACGCTCAAACACACTGACCACCAAGTCGTGTTGGAATTCCTCTTCATCTCCGGCTTTCCATCTACAAAGTTCGTTTTTCAAGTACTTGAGCCAAACCTCTACTTCCGAGGTCTGCTCTTCGTTGGGTTGAGGCGAAAAGTCGGGATGAAGAAGGAGAGACTCAAATTCCCACTTGTTGGCCACTAGCAGCTGTACCTGAGCGAAAATTTCCTGTGCATATTCATCGATGACTTGCTGCTTCTCGGCTTCGGCAAGGTCATCTAGTGACTTGACATTATGTCGTTTAATGTAGTAATCGTGTTTGATGGCTGGAATCATCTCAGTCACGGAGAAGTTCTGTCTCAACTCAATGAACTGAGTGTAGTAGCGGGCGTATTGATAACATGGCACTTTGGTCACCTGTGAGTATAGTTTGAGAACAATAGGAGACAGAGCATCGATTTTGGTTTCAAAGTCGAGAATAGTGTCCCATAATGGGTGTCCATTGAAGTGCAACCCATTGAGAGAGATTGCCCTTTCATAATAGAAGCGGATTTTGTTCAAATCATCGTCCTTGGGAGATGACTCGTATTGGGATATCAAGGCAGCCAAGTAGTCGCGCCACAACTCGATCGATCGGGGGAATTTGCTCACGGCATTGCTCAAAATCTTGATGGAGCTATCCACGCCATTCAAACTATATTCCACCACCAGCCAGACTCTCCAGTATGAGGAGAGAAGAGGATATCTCCCGAGAAGTTCCAGGTATGCGTCATGTATGACCTTTTTGTGTTGGAGTGGCACACTTGACGATGGCACCGACTTCAAGTATGCATCGAATGAAGCCAATAAAGCGTCCCACTTTCCGAGCTGACTGGGGTCACGTTTGACTGCTTCAAGATCTCTCGTCCATGGAGGGTTCCCCTCAGTGTTATTGTCGCTAGCCATTGGGGAAGCTAAAATCGGATCCTCGATTCACGGCACTTTTATCGCATCACAAACCGAATAATTTGAAAAATGGGAATCGCCGCAACTGTTTGAATCCCACAGAATGGACATTGTCACGCTGCTGGAGAATGAAGTTGTGCAAGTGGCGCCATGCCTGGTTTCATTCAACAATAGAATACTATCGCAATTGAAATCGCCAGCGCCGGCCTCTAGCGTGAAAGCCTCTTTCACAGTACCTCTTTATAAAAGTGTTGATGTGACCAAACTAGTCAATAACAATGACCACCGGATACGGCACAATGCTGCAGTCTCGACAAACCATACCAGCCAGATTCTGACAGATCCTCTTGTGTCCAACGAAGACGATGAAATGATGAATGATGACCCTCAATACCACGTCGAGATCTCACAAATACTTCCTCAAAATCGCGCGGAGCAACTCTCCATACTTCTCATTCGCCATTTTCCGAATGTTAGAAAGCATCTAGTCGAGCTGATACTAGACGCCCTCTTGGGCCAAAATACGGGTCACGATCTCTATACTTGGTCCTCGACTAGTAGCGAGTTTCTTGAGCACACAAACCTCTTTATCAGGTTCAAAAACTTGTCAGTACTCAAATGGTTTTATGAAGAGCTCAATGGCTCCATCTCGAAGCTTCTCGGTGCAGAAGACTGTACCATCTTGGGTGACATTGACCTCGAAAACCATTTGAGTGCTATTCATGCGTCAGACCTTACATTCGATCGTTCACAAGTGGAATCTGTTCTTCATCGAATCCTCGCTAACCCTAAAAGTTTCGAGACCTCTTCGAGTCAAAAGGGGACTGAAGATCTAGATAAGGTCATGAGCTTCTACAAAGACTATAGAGTTGACAATAATGAGTTGATCGACGTGCCGGGGAGCATGAAGGAGAATATTGTGCGGGAGATAATTATGTTTCGATCAAAGATGCTTTCGCTCGAACGTGAAAATCGCAAGCAAGAGATCGAGCACGAAAGATTGAAGACGAGAGAACGTTTGAAGAGGATTTTTGAGGAACTGAGAGAGACGCATGTGGACGATGCTAGCGCGTTGCAGCAAGAAAGCAATGATAACGAATCTGACTCGAACACGGAAGACGAGTTCGAGGATTTAGACGATCAAGAGTATCAGGAATACTTGGATATGATGAATGCCGAGGCCGCAGAGAAGGAATACCAATTGCGACTCGAGCGAATTACAGAGAGAGCGAATACCGAACGGGAACCTTTGATCACTCGCCTCCATCAATTGCGAGGTTACGATGATCATTTGATCGACAACAAACTCGAGTACATTGACGAGGCGAAACTTGCAGCCAATTTCATCTCTCAAGGTGCAGATGGCGATATCGTCGATTTACCTCAAAACTCTTTGTTGCGTCACTATTTCTCCGATCATCTGCGGTATGTGGCTATGAGGGAAGCGCAAAGATCTGCCGAGGAAAGAGACGATGAACTCGACAAGGTTGCTGAACTCGAAGAGAAGAACCAATCCCCGGAGACGCGTGTCGAATCACACATCTCGCCCCTGGCCGCACCATATGCGCCTCTCGCTGCCATTGACCGCGGCAAGATCATCCGAGAGTTGAGTTCAGAGCGCAATGACCAATTGCAGGAAAAGATCAAAAACTTGATTGCTGAATACTTGGGCATACACGATGATTTCTTGCTCGAGGTAATCAACACCAACTTGTCGACACATAACCTCGATGGGAAAGAAGAGCTTATTGCCGACTTGGCGGAAGTGCTTGACGATGACGCTACCAGCTTGGTGAATGACTTGTGGCTGTTTATCAACGATTTACTGTAATTTGAGAGCTAAAGATAACGATGGTATTATGTATAAAGTCTAATGTATTGAGTTGACGTATCAAGGTCTATAATGCAGAATTGTCCTTGACGGTCCATGGCTACCTCAGATTCCAGCCCAAGGAGTTGGTGGCTTTCACAGGCGCCGAAATTTTCAGATTATTCTGTGTCTGTGTAGAGCCCAGATTCAGATGAGTGAACGTCGATGGATGAGACATGTGTCGATCAGAGCTGGAATGAAAGTTGAAAAAGTACAGGTCAGAGTCACTTGAACGTCCCGATTCGGAGTCGGAGAGAGCCAACGGAGCTTTCCTGCTGTTTTTCAACTTTTTGAAGAGGAGCACCATAAGCCCCAAGTAGATGATACTACCTGCGGCAGCACCTACCGCGATCCCAGCCGTTGAAGTCGCTTTGGATCCGGTGCTAGCGGTCACGTTTTCGCCGAGCGAGCCGTTGTTTGTAGGCGATCCCGACGTTACATCGCTCAGTGGAGAAGCAGTTGGCGATTTTGCAATTGTTGTGACACTGGTTTCATCAAAGTGGGGGTCAATGACGTTGGCCAAGGCACGCTGCACCGAATCTGGGTTCCTATAGAGATTAGATGATTGGTCTTTGATGAGTGCAGCCAATTGATCATGATACTCGGCCGGTACAAAGACTTTTGCAACTGTTGCCACATAAGTCTTATCTGAAGATTCTTCTGGAATCAATCTTTCGACCGGGAAGTCACTATAGCTCAGGCCCGGTATAGCATAGCTCAACACATACGGCAAAAGTCCAAAGATCTGGGCGGACGAACTGGTCAGGCCCACCACGAAATTGTAGTTGAGTCCCTCCTCGAAAGCAATATAGAATGGCTTACTATCTTTTTTTTGTTGAGGTTGGACTGCTGGAATTACCGCTTTAGGCACACCAGACGGTATCAGAAAAGCACTCGACAGCGATTGAGGCGTGGATGAGGCGTCCGGATCGGCAAGACTACTTGACGGAGAGGCTGTGACCAAAACAGGTTGAAGCCAGGCTGTATCGGGTGCACCGTCATTGTTGCTGGAATGATAGAGATCTCCAGATTGGAAATTGTCTCCACTAGTCTGCGATACAACAGTTGTAGTCTCTGTTCCCTCCAGGCCAGACAGTCCTGCTGAGACCGATTGTGTGGACAAAGAGGCAACTAAAGCTGGTGACAGCTTGATGCTGCTATTTGGGCGACCGGATCGATCATCTGACGACGGCACTTGGTTTGGCTTGGGACTCGGAGATGCTGGGTCATTGTTGTTCATCATTGAAGTTGAGCCAATATTCGGAACTTCCAACGAACCTGAGTTCGATAAACTGATGGGCGTCGATAAGTTTGGTTCGGGCTGCACGTTTGAAGAAATCACTTCAGAAGCGGGAGAAACATTTGGGCTGGACAACACTCGAGTTGGGACCAGATCTGGGATTTCAGTAGTCTGCAGTTGAGTAGGGATCAAATTTGAGGATCCAAGAATCAGCGACCGTACTGGAATCAGATACGAAGGTTCGACGACCGGGGTCGGCGAAGAAGTCACCGAAACTTTACTGCGGCCTGCAGATGGACTATGATCACCAGGAGGCGTGTGGAATTCGGACGAAGAAAGATGAGTTGGGTTCTCGTGTACGTGTGTCAGCGTAGGCAGAAGGTTGAACGAAGGGACATTCGAGAGCACTGGCCTGATGGAGCTGTAATCGACCTTCGCCGAATCTTGCAAAGAGGTCTGCTGCACCTGAGTCGCAACATTGACGGTTTGAATGCGATCTGACTGCATATCTGAATTGGATACCGGACTATCCGCGGAAGTGACATGCTGGACAGAGTTCGAGATAGGAGCAGTTCTCGTGGCCGGCGCATACATACTAGACGCCAACACAGACGACACAATCTCATCAAGTGGCACGCTTGATTGGTGGTAAAATGGGGGTGCCGTGTCATAGGTGACTATTGGATTGATCGGCAGATCGGATTTGATAAAAGTCTTGGTCGCGGGCAGTTGAACTGGCAGAAAAAAATCGTCGTCAAGAGTTTTTGTGCGGCCTTCAGAGCCGAAATCACTCCAGTTAAAATCAGAAGTAGAATCATCCAGCTTGAGACCGGCTAAACTGGCATCGGAAACATCACCAGTCTCTTCAGAGGCTGTCGTGGTAATTACAGCGGGGTCGGCGATAACTTGACTGACCGTTTGCACTTTGTCTGCGTCCATGATAGCGCCGTCAGACAAGGTCGTCACTTGCAATGATGGTACGGTGGTGTCACCACTGGCAAGCAGTGGCGTCGTTGAATTAGTCTCGCTATCGCCTTCATCAGCGTAAATCTCTTCCGGGACATGCGCTGTTCTCAAACTGCCGAAAACTGGATCAACTATCGTTGCATTCCCAGATGTAGGGGTAAGCAGAGAAGTCTTGCTCAGAATGTCCGTGGGGCGCTCTGTAGTCTGATCAAGTACGGTGAGCGGCGGAGGGGTTGATGTGAAGTTTTCGTCCAGGTTTTCCATCGATGACTCAGAGAGAGAATCGGTCTCCGACAAGTCGTTGCCAGAAGCAGCCGGGGTTTTAACGGTTGTAATAATCCCGGACTGGTCAGCATCACTAAGAGTTTGTAAAGAGGGGTCGTCAGCTTTGAGGATGGACGACGTTGAGTCTTTGGTATCGACAATAGGCGGCAGCGTAATGGATAAAATCTTGTCCGCCGTCTTGTCGGCAGTATCTACGCCTGCCTGTGAAGAGGTCACATCGTCAGATTTGACGCCACTGGACTGCAAGACAGGAGCAGCATTCTGAGCGCCCGACAACGTGCTGTCATTCTCACTTGAATCAATCCTGTTCGTCACCAAAGAGTCTGTATCGGTGACCTCTGTGATTGGAGTTGTTGGCTGTAATACCAAAGATGACGAGCCCGCATTGTTTGGCACTATGGACGAGGCTGTCTTGTCTTCTGGTGTCACCGAAGACGCGCTTGTATCGGCGACCTTTGTAACTGAGTCTGTGGTCTTTGTCGAGATAATAGTTGTGGGGCTTGAATATGAGGTCGTTGGGTTCGCCAGCGCTAGCGCTGGCGTGCTTGCGGAGACTCTCCCGCTCGACAGAATGGGTGTGACCTGTTCTACCTCGACCTGAGACGAGGCAATATCACTCGCCTTTACGGGGGCAGCAACTGGGTTATTCGCATTCGCCGAGATGATAGTACTCGGAGTTTTTAAAACGGAGAGGATGGGAGTGGTGGATGAGATGAGTGGCGTAGTGGTTATGGATGCTACCTTGATGGGGTTGGTGACTGTATTTTCAACTTCAGCCAGTGAAGCGACTATACTGTTTTGTATCACCGGCGAAGGTACCAAGGCCAGCTTATCGAGCGACTCGGCGGCGACAACGGCCACAGCGATCAACAAGGATAGAACGCTGGATATGCCTGGAAGCATGACCGGAGTATTGGTGCACTATGGGCTGAGCAAGATGATTGAAAAAAGAATGTGAAAGCTCGACACAGTAAAGTCAGAGACCAGAGATGCCGCGAGCGGTCTGTGAAATGAAGAGCGGTTGATAAGGTTCAAGCGAGTGGATAAATGAAGGACCACTGCTCACGATCCAAGACTTGATAGTGTGGAGTTAAAGTTGTAGAAGCGGAATTGGATCAGGAGAGTTTCTCAAACAAAACTCTCGAGAGAAAAAAATTTTAGGCTCAAAAACAAGTGATGTATACGCGATTCGAACAAGACGGCCAAAGAAGTGGGGTTATGTATGGAACGAAGATTTTCTTTATACCCGATTCTTGGTCTGACACTGTTGCGATAGCGGTAGCCACAAAACGCGATCAAGGTTTACCTTGGCGTCTAACCACACAATATTTTGCCCTGTACAGTCGAACGGAGGGATCTGCCGTGGGAAACGCTAACAGAGAAAACATTCGAATTTGCGTTCATGCATCAGCCTAGGCGTGCCTTAAAAAAGAGCTTGATTCGGCAATCCGGCAGGGGCTCCAGATATCTTTGACGCAGCGCGACGCACTTTGTGGAATTTCTACCACATTGCGCCCTTTCTGGTGAGGCTTTTATTAGGGTCGTATTTGATAATTTCACCGTATTCTATTGTTTTCATCACGTTTTCTTGATGGTCATGGCACGTTCCCGTCTCGCTCTCGTCTCATAAAGCTTAATTTTTATAATGTGGCGTTGCTTTTACTTCCGAACAATTGTCATTTGGCAGGACAATTCCCAGATTCGACCGCGCCTTCTCTCAAATCGGCAAAAATCGGTGGATCGTCACGTTTCGAATTCCAACCTCCCCAAACCGCAATTGATTTCGCACCGATTTCAACTATCTTTAACCTTTATCCTCAGAGTGTATTGCCCGCCGTTTGTTTTCATTTCGATTCCACTTGGATGAGGCTAAGTAGAGTCGATCGTCAAGTGTTGGACCAGTCGGTGCTCATTGATGATGGCGACCAGCATCAATTGATTGACTCAATGCTGTCTACCCATCAAAAGTCGGCCACGATCTATAGATCGCGATGCTCGATGCTTTTGCTGGCACAGATCTTGATAGTGGTTGTTCTTCAATTTTTCGTAAAACATTCTTCAATTAGGCTATTTGCCATCTTTTCGTCACTTACGATGCTGTTCACAATTGTCTATGGGGTGAGCAATATTCTGCTTCTTGGCAGTGCTACCGATGCGTTTGAGCGGCGATTGAGGGCCGTAAACCTTGGCGTGTGTTTGATTATGCTTCAGCAATTTTTGTTCGAGCCCATTCAAAGGCCCTTTTGTATTTTGCCCATAGTCAATCTAGTAGTAGTCTGGCTCTATGAAGATTATGTGGCAGCGGGCGCAACAGTGGGTACATTAAGAGAATCAATATACAAGTATAAGTCTGTGTAAATTGATTACATCCGGATCAAAGCTCGAATCTCATCCGGCACTACAACCATGCTTCTACCAGCATCTCCGACCGCCGGACTTTATTTGGAGATTTCCATCTATTCGTATGAGGAAAAGCCCCAAAAATGCAGCTGCAAACATGGGGACCGACATCACATTAGTGACCCGAGCCGCGTCGCGCTCAACTATAAACATTGAGCTGCCATAAGCATGATGCGTGGCTTCTGAGTAAACACGAGGATGTGCCATCGATGATCTCACCGTAAAATGGAGAGATTCTCGAATTTCAAAAAAAAGGTCTAGGCCCGTATCCGCGGTCTTTGAAAATTTGCACTTGACTTGGCGCAACGTGACTCGGTACGACATAAGTCGGATGGAGCCGACTCATTCCGAGTTTGAGTCTTTCCAATCTGACTCGGTACAATGTGACTCGGCGCTATAATTTGGAGAGCTGGTATGACTCAAAGTCATGGGTATTTTTCCGAAAAAAATGTTGGCCAAATAGCACATGACCTCTTATGTCACGAAAGTGGGCCCACGTGAAACGAATGATCAGATAATGACTCATTCGTGCGGGGAATTGGGGTGGCAACCAAAATCTTATCTGCGGGAGATTGAGGCTGAAAGTGCTTAACCACTAGTGTTGAGCCACGGAATGTCTACAATCTTACAAAAGCAAACCCATTCACCAGTACAGAGATAGTAGTTACGAGATGTTACCATGGTGATTTTTTCGTACAGTGTAGAAAGCCCAGGCACACACGTGTTCGCCAAGTATTTACCGAATTTGTCTTAGCCGCGTCGGAGTTTCGAGTTTTCCGGGGGAGGTGTGGCTATGCTTTCCCGTGGCTCGGTTAAATGCCAATTTGGAGATGGGGCAAAATGACACCATCGCAGTTGCGCCTTGGAGGCGCACTTTTTTTGCGAGATCCCACGTGCTCGGGATACCGCACCCGCCACTCCCCACCAGGATTATCTTGGCTTTCACCTTCTAGCTAAGAGTACCAACCACATCGAGAGCAAGGCGGGGTTGAGGATGCTTGACATCAACACACTTCAAGTGTGCTGCATTCACAATCAGCACAGTGTTTCACTTTTGAAGGTGTTGGTGTGAAACAAAATCATGCGAGAATGTATTTTTTAGCGCATTCCGAAGCAAACTTGGCGAGAATTGGCGGTGGAAATTGCTGGAACCTTCCCGCGCATATAGCGGATCACACATACGTGCCTCAAAGACATTTCTTTCGGATATGCTAAGCATACTGATTTGGTCCAAGAACACGTGGTGAGGATCTTTCTGCTAGGGACAAGAGCTATGACCATAAGTTACCGTGGTCAGACGCGTCGTGTAATCGCCCACGTGTAATACCATCCAGATTGGGTTGCCACCCTCTGGCCTGATCCAGCAACTTGAATGTCTTCGCAAACAAATAATTGGTGACATGTTCGCAAAATCACCCGTATCCAGCTATTTTAAATTTGGTCATCGGTCTAATCAAGCACCGTGGGGCGGGGTGGCCACACATCCGAAAATTTCTTTTCCATCTTGACCCACGACCCTCTGAGTCACCCCGGTTTTGTAAGGCAGTATAAGTACACCAACTTTTCACTACACTACCAGATTTTTCTCCGCATCATTCACCCAAAAGAATCCAAAAGAACCCAAAATGAGCGATTCTCCTTTCGAAGACTTCTGCATCTCATGCGACAAGGTCTGCTCCCTGTGCTCCATATATTGCTCGGAAGAGTGCAAAGCCCTAGATGAACGTCATCAACTGACCTCGAACTATACGCGCGCAGACTGTTACAACGATAGCATACCCGATTATAACGACCACAACCTTTTGGAAAGTCCTCTGATGGCTCCCGCATACTCTACCAAGAGTGATGTTGTCACATTGGATTTGAATCAGCCATGCGACTCCGACTATAACATGATGGCTTATGCTGGGCAAAATTATCGCAAATGGCTAGCAATGTGCTAGGCATTGCGCTGCCTTTGGTCTCATTGACCGCGTTCAACCCACAATTTTGCATATCATTACTCAAAAAAAAAAGCCTGCTAGTCAGCATTCATGGATACGCGTTCGGCGCCTACTTTACTTCAACAGCTAAAAATTTACATTTGCACATTATATAGTTATACATTGCAGTGGAACTTATCTCCACTAGTATAATTTTACGAATCACGACTATCCTTTTGCGTAGTATATGTTGCTCATCCTTTGATAATTTATCGCGTTCTCACTAGTGTTGGTGTCATCTCATGTTGAAACTTTTTCTTTAACAAGGAGGCAAAACCTCAGCCTCATCTCGTGGCAGCAATCATGCGCTTCCAGGTATTGAAAAAACTTTGTGAAGGCGTCACTAGGTGCAGAGCAAGATTCCGAGGCTGAAATCGCTTATGGGCTAATATTTTCCTGTTCCCTGTTCTCTCTTATTGTCACTAATTCAACGCAACTCCAGCGATTTTTTTCTATCCCACCGTCGCTAATATAAGGCGACTCCGCGACAAATTTCCTCCGACGCTACGGCACCCCCAGCCATACTCTTTTTTCGCTGTGGAGTGTTTTCGTAAAAATACACGACCTCGAAATTGGTATCCCAAAATTTGCGATCAATGCCTGCCTAACGGAGCCCTGCTGCCTCAAGCATGTTTCCCTCATTGACCCTTAAGGGTGGTTACTTGTGGAAATTTGCTCCGAGATTGTCGCCTCCTCAAAAGGCGAGATTAAGACAGCGGATGAAGGATGTCGATTCCAACATCTCGGTCATTTACCAGGCTCTTGTTGAGTCGCAGGGCAAGAAGATTGGTGAGCCTACGGGCTCTAAGAAGATCGACCACCTTCAATTCGACATGCCAAAAGAACACGAGATGACTCCTCGTGACAAGTATACCACATTTTCCGCTCATGGTAAGAATTATCGTAAGGATTTGCATCGCGTTCCCAAATGGACAAAGAAATCTTTCAGAGAAAATCCAAAGTTCTATTAGAGCTGTTCAAATGGCTTTCTACGTTGTATATAACACCAATATCAGTTTCCTCTCTAAGAAGAAAGTTCCAACAACTGGCATGTCAAATATGTCCTATTTTATCGTAAACTTATGACAGCCAAGGAATTTCAGCATCGGAAGCATTCGAATGCAAGCAATTTTTTAGCGAAGTTGTGCTTGAAAATCGGACGCTAATTATTAGATGCTTTGTGGTCGACTACTCTATATGTGACACCTCAGACAGCTATCCCTCAGACCGATGGTCATGTCCGTAAAAACGTCTTGTCTTGGGTCCTACGTGAAATACTAATTTGCAGTCAAAATAAAGTATTCCTTCAGCTACATACATGTTGCATATCTCTCCTGGTGGATTTGATTTCTGGAGCAAATCCAAGCCTTTTGTGTCGAATCATCCCTTTCATTTTTGGAGCTTGCATCCTGGGTTCGCGACACTTGCCATTCCAATTAATTTCCAACCCTCACATCTTCGGAAAGGAGAAACAAGTTCGGTTGCCCGTGCGAAACAGCGGTTCCCATCATACTTTCTTTTCAAATTTTCAACCTAGACTCGCGTTCTGGGCAGCATTCATAACAGCGAATAGTTAGGGACTATAATTTCGACCCAAACTTCGCAACCCTTCGTACTTAACACTACGTTCAACATTGATATTAGTTGAGTAGGTTTTAGCAAATAGGGAAGGAGGTCCTATTCCTTCGAATTCTGTTCTACGTGAGCAACCGCAGTTCCCATTCCCGCCTCTGAGCTTGTGTTGGTCCATTGTAATCTCTCCTGGTTAGTCCTGATACAAGTTAAGCGTTAGAATAAAAAAAAAAAAGCAAACACCAGACTGGCTCCGGCGTCATAAGTTCAGCAAAAAAACCGTTTTCTTCCTTGAAATCTCCCGCCAATGTTCCGGAAATCTCGATACATAAAGTTTGAACATTAATAGTGAACTGATTCAAAGCTCATTGTCACCGACAGGGCTGAATGACTATCGATGTCGATCGATTCTTGGGCCAACAGGAAGATCCTAACTGCAACATCAAAATTTCGAAACAGAGACCCTTGCCGCCATACTGGGAAAACGATCAACCTTTCCAATGATGGTGAATGAGTGCCTAAAATGATTGATGCTCATAAGCAAACATTACTGATCGAGAAAGTTTTGGGGGGCTTGTTAAGGCCTGACTGATCCCAATGGGCAGACAGAAACTAGTCAGTGTAGGGGGCGGGAATTTGCGAAAGCTCACGAACACGGTGAGCAGTCTACACACGATTACATCGATTTGATGTTTTCCGTACTCCGCCCTACCTACGTGTTTTCGAGGACGAATTCAGAAGACTCACATCTGATATGTGTTAATGTCAATGTTTTTAGATTTAGTCTTTGGTATAAAATGTGTCTGTCGTATAATGTCCTCCTTCGGCTTAACATACCCGAAAGAACAGCTCCTGTTGTTGTCAATTTGGCCCTCAATCACAAAAGTGTACGGCCTGTCTGTCTATTTGTCAGGACTTACCTCCCTCATAAGTTTGTTGAATATTTGCGTCACCTCGAAATATCAAGAGACGCGATTCCAACGATTTCAGAGAGAACGTGACAATTTATGATGGCGATGTTTGAAGCTGGCGCCGAATCTCAAATCCAAAAATCGACGTGGATATTCAAGGGAGGACCTCTTGGAAGGGCGTTCGGGCCTTAGCTTCCGATAATGTCATTGGCCGATGTCGTTTCAAGGAGACAGAAGCACTTGCGATTGTCCAAGTCAAGGACGACGTGTTGTACATGCAGGGAGCCAAATCGGGCGACTTTTGAATCTTGTAAGATTACAAAGGATCAATCTTTCCTTACATTGCAGTGGTCAACGTCCCTTAATGAACTTCGAAATGATCGAATGGGTTCATAGCCTTTCCCAAATTTGATTTGAAATGTCGTATGCGGTCTGATTGTCTTCCACATCTAGTATGGAGGCTGAGTGTCCATTATAGGTCAAGATCTTATCTTTTCCATGCAAATTTTCAACTTTGACACCGAGTGTATTGTAAAAGTTCATTCTGAGTATGGCATTGTCGTGTAAAGGATCATGAGTCTGATTAATCTCATTAGTTTCCCGTTTTATCAGCTCCAATTGTTCTTGTTTCTCAGCAATTACGGAAGTAAGAGCACTTTCCTCTGCTTCCAATTCCGAGGTTTCGCGCGTGAGCTGGGCCTTGACACTCTCGAGAAATTTCGATACTTTGTTGAGCGACGGTAGTAAAAGATCTCCCGTATCTATTGAGACATCAGGTATTCCCAGAGAGCTGATGGAGATGTATTCATTGATTTTCGTTTGTTCAGCCACTGAAACTCTCAGAAGGGTATCAAGCTCATGCTCTAGTGAACGAATTTGTTCTTGCTCATCGTCGATTTCTCGTTGGAGATGCGTTATGCCCTTAGCTTCCGCCTTTGCTTTGGCCTCGAGAGTTGCCTGCAACCCGCGATAGACATCGAGCTCCGTCTCTGGATTCAATGGAACCAGCAAGATCCCCAATGCTTCTTGTATAGTGGTAGGTGCCGAAGTCATTAAGGCTCACGAAATGAATGGTCGTTGGCTGGCATCCTTTGTTTTGTCAACAAACGCGATATTCGAAATTTACATAAGCAGAAATAATAGAGGTGCATCATTTTCGATGCATCCTGATCGCGACGTGAATTTAAAACGGTGAGAGCCCACGAACCGATCAGGCCATAAACTCACTAAACAAGTATGATGAGCGAGGGAAGTTTTTAAACGGCTATCACCTCGAAGACTAACTCGTAAACTTTACCAATGGCCGCTTTCAATTGGTAACTACCACTCAATAATGTCAGTGGTAAAGGGGATGGTTTGACCGAGGGTTTTCCTAGAAAAGCTTTTGATTCATGGGTGGCTTGGCTGTAATTGCCAAGAGTCTCTCGATGGGGCCTGTAACGTGAATCACCAATGGTACGCCTAGGCCAAATATCTCACCAGATGAGAGTGGTCACAGCGCTAATTATGAGCAAGTATACGAGATCAGTCAATGAATAATAGGAAGCTTCACCTTGCGCCGCAAATACTGTGCTTGATGAAGTCTCTGGAATTCTGCGTGCATTATCTGTGGTGTTTGGCAACGAGCCCCCCGGCTTGGGCGCAGAAAGAACACTGCCAGTCTTTGATGGGGTGTTACCAGTTGTACTTGATGCCGCGTCTCTGTAATTTGCTGGAAACGAAGAGAAGTACATAGCTGAATTGGCTGTAGATGGGGTACGTGAAGATGGGGATGGGGTATGTGATGGGGTATGTGAAGATGGGGATGGGGTATATGAAGATAGGGATGGGGCATCCTTATAAGCTCGAGTTGGAAATGAGATTGGAGATAGAATTGAAGCCTCGAGAACAACGAGAGATTCTCCTAATGCTAGTGAAATCCCTGCAATGTGTGATAACTTCAGTCTTTCACAAGCTTCTTCTATCAAGCAATGAGGGGCCTCAATGGTGGCTGCTCGTTCCCCGCCAATGAGGTGACCAATAACCGCTACAATCAAGCATGGAAGCATGACAAATGGACTGAGTCTCATTTGTTTGTAGATCAGCACTAAAGATTACTGAGTAGCGGGCAGAAGCTTCTTCAGATCAAGAGCAGTCGGTTGCCTGTGGCTGCAAAAAAACAAACTCGCTGAACTGCGGTGTTAAATTATATCTGATATCAATCTGAGGTGCAAAATTTAAGCATATGAACTGATGCTGACACTTTCTTGCTATGAGGTCTAGCAAACTGAAGTTTCGAGACTTCCCCATGTTAGTCATTCCTGATCGTATACGAAGTTTAAATCGTCAATTAGATTCAAGACACGATAGCGAAATTTCACGAACAACCCGGCCGATGCTCGGCACTGGATCTTGGAAGGTATCGCCCGCATTTGATCAAGCGAAAGATTAAGGGAAACATCGACTTCTACGAGCTTAGTTGCAAACTATGAAGATCAGACGACCCTGTTGCCCCTACCTCTGAGGAGAGTCGTGTGCCCAACCAATATCAGCGTAAAAAAGCCGATCAGGTCGGACCGAGTGGGCTGACCACTGTAACACAACAGCATGCAAAAGCCGCCGACGTTCGATTTGATAGAGCTACCCACGAATCCAAACTTGCCGCCATGGCTTATAACTCCAAAGGAAGAAAAGGCGATTTTTGAAAGGTGGAAGAAAAAGACATTCAAGACATGTGATGATGTGATTGCCCCTTACGTGAAATGCTCAAACTCATACAAAAATCCCATGGAAGCAATGAAGGCATGCGCGGAAGTACACCAAACCATGTTGGCATGTATCACAAAGTATCAGAAGCAGAAGTACTTGGATGTTGAGAGAGAAATATGGATCGAAGAAAAACTAGAAAAGAGAAGACTACACAAACAGCAGTTGCAGGAACAACGTGCGAAGCAAGAGGAGTCACAGTAAGCAACAAACTCCTCAATGTAAATAGATATTGTCAAAAAAAAAACAGGACTTTTCACACTAGAAAGGCTTCTGTGTGACACGCGCCTTTGAAGTATGTAGAAATGTCATTAATGACGATCAACAGCAGGTGAGGATCTGCAACCTCATGTATCAATTAAATCTGTGGTGGCATGCCACACGAGAATGTTGAGCCTTCTGTTGAATATGCGAGAGGATCACATTTAACCCACACGATCACATGCACCATGAAGCGGGGTTGGGTCATGGTCATTCCATCAAGGGATATCATCCTTCTTTGCGAAGTTCTCAAGGTCAAATACCGCATGGCTCGCCATGAAAATGCTAGCATGGTTTATTCCAAGAGATTGTATTTGCTTATACTGAGCGGTGGTATCTTTGACCAACTCATTGAATTCGGCCAAATTTGCCTGGAGTTGCACAACTTGAGAGTTGAGATGTTTTAACTGATCTTGAGAAGACATGTCCAGAAAGATACAGTAATGGTTCCAATAGCAACTGCTCAACTCTAGGAGGTTACACGGTGGTGGAAACACTCAGTGTCAACAAGCCACCCCACACTGAATTTAAATCCCGTGCGGGAAAAAAACTCTCCTCGAGCTGCGACTATACGTGGGCGCTACTGTGTGCGAACAATCACTTCCGTGACAAGGTTGCCAAATCTCGATTCGCCTGGCCTATTCCAAAAGCTTTCCTCATCGGAATTATCGGACAGTGAGTGTGAATGGTTTTGAATTGATTTCTCTTGTTCCTAGCTCTGATTTCCACGTCATTATCGTCTCGAACAATGCCCGCCTCAAGCCCTCCGCGAGGATCTCATCTGGCACACCCTCGATCGGCTCATTCCAATTCTTTCCTGACAGATCAGGCTACTCCCATTTCTGCCCCGGTGAGTATGAGACGCTCCACAAGTGTTCCGGTCGCCGGCCCTCAAGGCCCCTTTCCTACTCCTCATCCTATAGCTCCGAAATACGTCAAGATCCAGCCTGCTATCGCCCCCAAACCGGCAGCACCCGGTCAAAAAGCGGCCTTTTCGCCCCACCCTCTGTCCCAGACCAAAGTGTTCATGATGCAGAGGACCACGTCCGACTCCAACGTGTCGCCCGGTCTGTCCTTCCAGGTCAATACTTCCAAAAAATGGGTCCTACCACCTCGTCCTCGCGCAGGCCGGAGGAACCACGAGGAACTCAAAGAGGTTACCAAGGCAAAGGATGCCTGCAAAAAGAAGCCTCGTGCTCGCCCAAAGAGAGAGGAAATAGGCGTAAAGGCAAAAAATCATGACCCGACGTCGATGCTGTCACCAGCAAACGTATTGACGAGCCCAACATCCCTGGCGAGCGACTTGTCTTTTCCGTCTTGTCTGGCAAAAGCAGAGACTAATTTGCCGTTGGTGAGGAACGACCACTCTATGCGTTTTAACCCACCAGACTCTTTGGAGACCACACAGCTCAAACAAGCGTATTTATCCAAACTCAAAGAGCAAGATATGATTTATAAATACATTGACGTGATATCGAAGCAAATCAAGGAATTGCGATTTGTGCAAAATGGCGTCATCACTCGAGATACCCTACACAAGTGTACCGCCTCCACCGACCCTGTTCCCGTCGATCAGAAAGAAAAGGAGGGTTCCAGCGCCGTACACGATCAACTAGCGTCCATTAATAACCTCAATGACTTGAATCTGTTCTTAAGCTACTTGACCACGTCGTCCAGTGTTTTGCGAAGCGCCATGAAAAAGGATGCACTCTTGTGCGGGCCGCAAGATGGGTATAATTTGGACGCGCAAATCCAGCATTACACGGATATGCGAGCCCGCACAAATTGCCGGGATAGAGCAGCGAGGGGAAATGCAAAGCGAATCGGCGCAAATAGCAACGTAGAAAACTCCGCTAGCCGCGAGTTGGAAAAAGAACCTGCATCCGTCTGTGGTGGTTGGAGCAGCAGTCTTGCGCGTATGAACTCGTCACTCGAGTCTACACCAGCTCCAGACCCGCAGGAAGCGAATTTGGAAAACGGTATACACCAGACATTCAAGCCCGACTTGCGTCGTCAACCATCAACTGGGCCAAGTGCCGCCACGAACGGATCACTATTGGGTGACGAGGCTGACACCTTTATGCAAAATGCCATTGGGGTTTTCGACCAGGACCCCTTCTTTTTGGAAGCTCAAGAGGTGTTGAATGAAATGCAATAGAACGTACAAACTTGCCCGTACCAAGACAAACCTTTACAATATATATCAATGAAGCACGAAACAATAAATGATCCGTAAGGATGAGTTTTTAGAAAGACTTCGTGTCAGACGTGCATTGGCTCTTGTGCCCTACATTGAGTGAGACTACATACAGAGAACTGCGATGGAGAATTGTGTTCTCGAACACTCGTAAGATTTCGGTGAATTCGATATTTGTGGTCGAAATGGTTTAATGATAGAAGATAAGGCGAGGGCTGAGACGAGCCATAACAGTATTGCGTTTGAATCGCAAACTACAATGATTCTCACAACCTAGACATCGAGTCTAGAAAAAGGTCAAGTAGGTGCCAAAGATGGCAGTACCGGCAAGCACGGCGTAACCAGTTCTGTACACGCCTTTGAGAGTCAACTCTTTGCCCATATCCCAAACCAAATGTCTAACACCGTTGAAGGAATGGAACACAAAGGGGAAAGCCATAGCTGCTTTCGCACCGACTTTGACTGCAACAGGCAATGCAGCGAAAGCCGAGACCAATGTGGTAGCATCGAACGGTATGCTCAAAATGGATGTGGCGGCGTAAGTTACCGTCAATGCGTAAAAGGACGCGGCCATGGCCACACCGGTCACACGGTGAAAACTGGACAAAATCCAGGTCAACTGGGGTTGATAGATGGTCAAGTGAGGCGAGGTGGGTCTATTCCTACGCTGTGCAACCAAGATATCCTGCTCCCGCAGGGATGTGGTCTTGACAGTAGAGGTGAAGCGAATAGCCGATAATCTGGCGGGGGCAATTAACGAGCGAGTACAGGCTGTTCAAGTTAGTATGAGTCTGAGAAGAGTCGGGAGCGCGAGGATCACATACGTCTCATAGCGAGGCCCAAGCCTATACGAGAAATCATCATTGCGGAGTACGGGCAAAAGGTGTTAACAGAAGACTTGCTTGAATGCTCCGGGCCTCGCCTTTGTCTTCCCCGGGTTCTCAGTATAAATCATTTGACCAATCACAAGCGGCGAGTTTGTAAAAGAAACTTTTTTTTTCTGACGCTGCAAATAGCGACGTTATCCTCGAAAAGTCACGCCGGTTCGAGCTACCACTGCACGTGACCGGGCGATACGGAAGTCCCAGCACCGGCTCCGATTACTTATTCCAAAGAGCAGTATCGGTTTCAAAGCTCAAACTGATATCACAACCCCTTATCTGAGGTTGAAGAGCTGAGAGAAGCATATATATAGAGAGTCAGGGGAGATCGATTTCAGCTTTCTTTTTCACTTCGCTAGAGTCCTCACTTGATCCATTCCAGCGTTTTTTTTTCGTTCTTTCCCGTGGCGTATCTATTTGGTTATCGTGGGCCTTCTCTAGATATTTGTCATGCAAATCGCCGCCTTACCGAATGTCCACCACGATGCTTATCGCTCTCAGATCAGTGGGAATTCTTCTCCGCTAGAATCATCCCATGCTGCCCCGACCTCCGCTAGCCAGAATCACCCAAGTTCACAGGATTCAAACAGCGATGAAAATGTCGCCGTTGCATTCAATCCACCCGCTTCTGAAGGCGAATGTGCGTCGGACCTCTCGTTCAAGAAGAAAGACGTTCAGAAAGCTCGCACTCAGTCTTTCCAATCAGTTCTTTCCACCGCATCCTTGAAATCAATGAAACTCAGCGCCGCCCATCCCTTGGCTCTGGGTAGTAGGAACGGCTCGGTAGTAGGCTCGAATCAGAATGGTGCTCCTTCGAACGTTTCCGTGGTATCAAAGGACTTTCAGTCTTTCATTCAGGCCCCCGTGCTCTCTAGTACCTCCACCTATAAGCCTGCAGATGAATCGGATATCGGCCGCCAGTTGCCTTTCAACGAGGATTCAAAGCAAGATGTCAAGCGACGCGAATCAAAATCCACAGCAATAAAAATGGATGACGATAGTATAGATCAGGACTTGATAGTCCAGCAACAGAAACTCACGTTAAATGCTCTACGAAAATTGAGTTTATCGCCTATGCCTTTTGTACACGTGGATGAGACCGCTCAGATTCCAAAAAGGACACCACTAAGGAGGGAGTCAAAGCCAAATGCACCCGAACCCTACCAACCCGCACAAGTCGATTTGAGCTCTTTTGCAAGTCTTACTCGGCAACCGAAATTCACCGAACACACGGAACCAAGCCGCAACTCGGTTCCATCAATGACCCGTATCCATGATTTGCCAACAGAAGAAGATCATCTCAAGGGGCTGCGCCAGGCCCATAGCGAGCCTCAAACATTTGTTTCTGGTCCGACTGGAGTTCAAGAGCCCCTGGTGGCGAACCAATCCTCCACTAATTCATTCTCTCACGCACAAAAACAACATCCGTCCCAGGCCGAAGGCTCAAATCAAACTCGATTCCAAAACCAAACCTCTTCAATTCCACCCTCGCATCAATCAAACATCCAACCTCAGCAACCACCGCCACATCCCTCGAATCAGCTTCCTTCCTCGACGCATCTTCCACAACGGACATTTCAAATACGGAGTTCCAGCTTCCACAATTCAGCGCAGGAGCAACGCGTCCCCCCTCCTGCAGTTCAACAGCCGCACGACATGCTCCGGCGAAAGGGCCTGAATCTTTCAGTTTCATCTCACGCCCAGTTCCAGCCATCGGCGCAACCTCAGAGACAGCAATCGCACAATGTGCCGCATCTGGTTTCTTTATCTCAAGCCGCCAAATTGGGCACTAACGTGCGCCAGATCAAGGGACTTCGCACGCCCATGTATGTGCCGGCAGTCTTACGAATGACTTCCAACCAGAGTGAGCCTGTCAAGGATTTGAAGGAGTCCGAACAAGAGGAAGTTTTGCCAACTATCCCACCAGTGAGCGCCACCCCGAACGAAGATGTAGTGCCACGCCCATCAGCACTCACGTCCACAGTTTCAGAAGTCCTGGTATGGTCTCAAGAGCTGAATCGGTCGCAGAACTCGGTAGAATCAGGATATTCAAACGCAATCCACCACCAAAAAACAACACCGACCCGAAGACATTGGATCAAAGATGAGGCGGCGATCAGATGCGGGATCACTGGATGCCCTGTTGTGTTCAATTTCTTTGAGCGTCGACATCATTGTCGCAAATGCGGCGGCATCTTTTGCAGCGAACATACGTCCCACTATCTCTACATCAATCACATGGCCCAGTTTACAACAGGAGGGAGAGGGATCCTTTCGAGAGTGTGCAACAATTGCATCTCAGACTATAACATTTTCATCAACCGCGAGTTTGGAGTGAACGTCCCTGTTGAGGACTCTAATCCTACGAGTACCCCACTCTCATCAGAGCCACTTTTGACCATCAACGCTCCTTCGAAAGCATCCAACTCAGCAGCACGAAACGACTCTGTCGTAGGAAGTGTTCCTGCGAATTGGACGTGGTCATCTTTCTAGGTATAGGAAGAAAATAAGATTACTACATCTAATATACAGTTTTTAGTTTCCGCCCTGCATACAAGCGAAATATTTCCATATCGTTGCCGAGAAGGTGTCGACAACGTCAAGCAAATTTGAAACTCAGATTGACATGGCCATGAAAGAAGGCAGCAATGCCCAAATCAAGTCGGTACCACCAATCAGGCAGCATAAAGTACTTGGCGTCAGTCTCAGCACTGTACGCTTGCTTTTGCGCGCGGTTATCTTCATTCTGATTGCCGGCGCAGCCATCTCGAGTCGTTTGTTTTCTGTCATTCGCTTCGAGAGTATTATCCATGAATTTGATCCATGGTTCAATTTCAGAGCCACAAAATACTTGGTCTCACATTCCTTCTATGAGTTCTTGAATTGGTTCGATGACAGAACTTGGTACCCCTTGGGAAGAGTTACAGGCGGTACTCTTTACCCTGGGTTGATGGTCACCTCCGGTGCCATCTGGCACTTTTTGAGAGAATGGTTGTGTTTGCCCGTCGACATTAGAAACGTCTGCGTTTTGTTGGCGCCGGCATTCTCGGGATTGACTGCTATCTGCACGTATTTGTTCACGACGGAGATGAAGGACTCCAATGCTGGTCTCCTTGCGGCAATTTTCATAGGAATCGCTCCTGGATACATTTCAAGATCGGTCGCTGGCTCATACGATAATGAGGCTATTGCTATAACCTTGTTGATGGCGACATTCTATTTTTGGATCAAAGCAATGAAATTGGGCTCCGTCTTTTACGGTACTTTGACCGCATTGTTCTACTTTTACATGGTCTCTGCTTGGGGAGGTTATGTTTTTATTACGAACTTGATTCCATTGCATGTTTTCGTCCTCATCTTGATGGGTAGATACAATCACCGCTTGTACACCGCATACACCACGTGGTACGCACTCGGAACGTTGGCATCGATGCAGATCCCTTTTGTGGGATTCTTACCTATCCGGTCAAACGATCACATGGCTGCTTTGGGAGTCTTTGGTTTGTTACAATTGGTGGGCTTGGGCGACTACGTCAAGTCTAAAATCTCCACTAAGCAGTTCAAAACCTTCCTTGCAGTTTCTCTAGTGACAATCACTATCTTGGGGGTTGGTGGCTTGGTTCTCATGACCTCAATGGGCTGGATCGCCCCGTGGACTGGTCGTTTCTACTCGTTGTGGGACACCAACTATGCCAAGATTCATATTCCTATTATTGCCTCAGTATCAGAGCACCAACCGACGGCGTGGCCTTCTTTCTACTTTGACTCAGGTATGTTGATCTGGTTATTCCCCGCCGGTATCTATATGTGTTTCCAGGACTTGAAAGATGAACACCTTTTTGTCATCATCTACGCCGTCTTATGCTCTTACTTTGCTGGTGTCATGGTGAGATTGATGTTGACATTGATTCCCATCATCTGTGTTGCCGGTGCCATTGCGTTGTCCAAGGTGTTCGATATTTATATGGACGTACGTGGCGTATTCTCTTTGAAAAAGGCGACGAAAGAAAAAGGCGGTGCTTCTCCCACCAATGACCTGCCCATACTCCCCCTCATGTCGAAGCTTTTGGTCGTCGGTTCCTTCGCGATGTACCTTGTCTACTTTGTTTTGCACTGCACTTGGGTTACCTCTAACGCATACTCATCTCCCTCAGTGGTTTTGGCGTCTGTTAACCCCGACGGCTCTCAGAATATCATTGATGATTATCGCGAGGCGTACTATTGGTTGCGCATGAACACCCCCGAGGACGCAAAGGTTATGGCCTGGTGGGATTATGGCTACCAAATCGGAGGAATGGCTGACCGTACCACATTGGTCGATAACAACACGTGGAATAACACCCACATCGCGACTGTCGGTAAGGCCATGTGTTCCAACGAGGAGAACGCATACAAAATCTTGCAGCAGCATGATGTCGACTATGTTTTGGTCGTCTTTGGCGGTGTGCTTGGCTATGCCGGCGATGACTTGAACAAGTTTTTGTGGATGGTCAGAATCTCAGAGGGTATATGGCCCGATGAGGTCACCGAACGCAACTTTTTCTCTTCTACTGGGGAGTATAAGGTCGACGGCGACGCCTCCGAAACCATGCGCGAGTCTCTCATGTACAAGATGTCTTACTACAATTTCGCCGGTCTCTTTGGTGGTTCTGACGGTGCCGACCGCGTGCGTCAGCAAAGCATTCCAGTGTCGCGCCCTATTGAATTGAACGTGATCGAAGAAGCTTTCACATCTCAAAATTGGATTGTGCGTATCTACAAGGTCAAGGATGCTGACAACCTCGGCCGTGGAATGAAGGAGGCAGCCGCGCTCGAGCGTGGCTCGGCCGAGCAGCGTCTCAAGAGAGCGAGAGTTATTAAGAGACCGAACTTGGAATTGAGAGAATAGAGTAGTCAAAAACTATATATATATATACAATCTCATGAAATTGTATTGGATATAGACTTCAAACTACTAAATACAGTGATCACATTACAAACGAAACCCGACCGCAGAACGGTGGAGCCATAAGGATAAAAAACCTCGTCTTGCACCAGAAATTCAGAGGTGTGAGCGGCAACGACATCACCTGATTTTGGTTTTCCGGGGGCCATTTACGCTTTACCCCACATTCAACCACGTACATATCGCACATATTCTTCTTCATGACTGGCCTCTTGGATATCGATGGCCACTTGGCGTTCTATCGATCGTATCACTTCAACAAGGTCAATGTTTCGATCCACTTGGTCTGCATTCCCGTAATCTTGCTCACTGCGACCATGCTAATGACACCATTGAATTTGTATGGTCTAAATCATCCAATTATCAATTTGGGATCCATCCTTACTTGGAGTTATGGTATGTTTTACGTTCTTCTTGACGCTTCCTTGGGGGTCCCCAGTTTTCTCTTTTTGACTGCTTTCTCGTACGCAGTCACGAAGCTATACGTACAATTGTCGCCGGAGAGCCAATCGCTGTATATAACATGGGCTTTATTTGGTCACATAGTCGCTTGGCTTCTTCAATTTTATGGTCATGGCGTCCATGAGAAGCGCGCTCCCGCTTTGTTGGATAATCTTTTGCAAGCATTAGTGTTGGCTCCCTTTTTTGTGGTTTACGAGATTGCTTTCGCGCTAGGATTCAAATTAGATACGAAGAGAAAGATGGACAACAGAGCCGGTCAGCTTGTTAAAGATTTCAGAGCATCTCGCACAAAGACAAAGGAGCCCAAGCATACTCGCAGATAGTACTTTTGTGAAATTTGCTTTTGAGTCTGATCATCCATCCATATCGTGAGTTTTGGGATTTCCGCCCTGTCTCTCCAAGTACGCTTTATACTTTAGTTTCACTTCTCTTTCATGTATCGAAGTGCCTGTCAACTGGTTTCCGATCGTGAACCAGCCCGGTCTTGTATTGTGGTCCCGTCCAAAGATTTCTAGTTTTCGAGCATGAACGCCGGCGATCCTTTGCACAATATCATAAATCTCATCAGGCTTACGCAGTGTCTCCCGGGTTCCGCTAACAATCACATCAATGTCCACTTGCCGGTTGAGCCATGCAGGTGTTCCTTTCACGCCCACTAACAAATGCTCCTTAGAATGGTTGAGCCAGTGGCCTGTTCGGCCGGTAACGATGGTGCGTTTAAGCTGGTTGAGCTTGACCCACACCAACTCATCGGAGATCTCATACCCCCATTTGGATAATGCGCGTCTACCGATTTCAATAGATCTTCCAGTGACCCATAAAAGTATGATTCCTTCGTCTTGAAGCTCGTGCATGGGAATCGATAAAAGCTCCACATCTTTACATGTCCCGTAGGGAAGTGACATGTGAATATCCCACGCAGGGTCCGAAATGATCACTGCGAACTTCCCAAGTATCAGAAAGGGCAAGTACCGCACATCACACTTAATCCACTGAGCTGGTGTGACCTTACGCAGAAACTCCGTAAAGCAATCACCAATCGTGTAGTCGTGTGATAGGAGCTCAAGGCTGGGCGCAACTCCCTCTTGATGCAGTCCAACCGGAGGATCAAGTGTATAATAGTGCAAATACCTACATGACTTCATTTTGTGGCATGTATCCAAATAAGAGCAGTCGCCCAATTGCATGTCTGTATGATGGTTGATCACTGGCAAAAAGTGTGTTTTAGAAAGGGCGCATTTATGCACGTCTTGGCTCATGAGACTACGGCATTGCGCAAGCTTTCCTTGAACAACTTTACTAGTGGGGTATGATTGTTTGACGAGGAGGGAAGAACCGTTATTCTCTCTTCTGTTCAAACAGAATCCTGCGAGAACCTGGCTGTGATCGAGATTCGAACAGACTTCGGTAAATGGTTTCAGGGGCAATCTGAGACGAGCCTTCTGCTTTGCCAATACTGCTTGGCTGGTTGGCTTATCAAGAAGCTCTTTTAGAATAGTTTGGTCACTATGGAACATTGCGTTTATGGAGAAGGTGGCAGAAGCATTGCCATATATGTTCGTATGAAGAGGACCGTCGAGTATGGCCAACAATTCGGTCGATCCATAATTACCTGATGGCTGAGATTTGTGAGTGACGAAAGACTCGAGGAAATGACCGTGCAGTGAATTCAAGCGATTCTTGATCAATATTAATGAGGCGAAGTTTATCCACGTCAATTTGTGGTAACGGGTGCACTGTCTGTCGCCTTTTGTGACGTAGACCAAGCCCAACAGCAGCGGTTCGATCTCCTTTATCTGATTTAAGCACGACAAGAACTCATCATAGTTTTCTGGACGTATTTGAGAACATTCTTCCAGTTGCAAGTGATACTGGTCATACATTAGCCAGATAACTCTCACGACACCTCCAAGGGGAGGTTCCAAGAGCGACCAATTTTGCTTGAGAAGGAAATCAATCAACGCTTCCATTCTGTCGACCTCGCAACTTCTGTTAACTTTTCTTGTGACGGGCATCTTCGCCCCAGATGATACAATGATGAATAAAGGCCATTCGGATGTGTGGTGGTTGCTTGTGGTTGCAAATGTGGGGATTCCCCACAATCACGTGAAGGTAAGTAGGACCATCGTTAACAATGTGTGAACTGCGAATCGGGGCGTGCTTGTGTCTGATTTGGCGAAGTGTTAGTTGGTATAGACGCCACGATGGAATCATCGATACTCCGAATTGGCTATCAATTTACCGGATCGAAAGGATTGTTTTGTAGAAAAGGATTTTTTCGACAATGCTTAAAGACAAATTTCGTCTAGACCGTCGGATTTGCCTCCGCAGCCTCTGAAAATTTTCTCAGGTCCAATGGCAAGCTTTTGAGACTGAAGCGAACGAATCTTAACTTCTTTTCCATTAGTTTCAGATGAACACACACCCTCAAGAGTGGAAATAGAGTCTCAGAACAAAAACCCGGCCTCCAAGAGCCGACTTTTTGCAGCCATTTGAAACATCTTTACCGCAATAGCAACAGAAAATATTATTTCACAATCATATAAATAGTCAATTTTATTGCTACAACGTCTAAACAAGGCTCGACCTAGAAGCCGAATGGGTTATCGGCGGTTGCATTATTGAGATTCGCTCTCCTTCCAGTGGCTTGCGATTGCATAGGCAAAGGGGCATTTCCGAACCCCGCTCCGGTAGGCTGCAGCTGGAGTGAGGGTTGATTAAATCCCTCAAATTGTGCTGGCTGGCCGAATGAGGTGTTAGGGACCGATTGTTGTGGGCCCTGAGGATTGAATTGGTTTTGTTGAGCACCTATAGTGGTATTCTGGAACATATTGGAAAGATTGTTCATCTGGTGTTGCGGGGCCTGATTCATCAACCCAAAAGAAGTCTGAGGTTGTTGCTGCGTAGGTTGCGGGAATTGTCCGAACAGAGTCTGAGGCTGCTGTTGTTGACCAAAGGCATTAAACTGGCCAAATTGACTGGGTGGCTGAACCCCGCCATACGAGGGCTGACTCGCCATTCCCGTTTGTTGAAACGAGGGCTGACTCGCCATTCCCGTTTGTTGAAACGAAGGCTGACTCGCCATTCCCGTTTGTTGAAACGAGGGCTGACTCGCCATTCCTGTTTGTTGAAACGAGGGCTGCGTGGCGCCTGTAGCCATAGCTTGCCCAAACAGAGACTGCGGCTGAAACGCCGATCCGAATCCACCTGTGGACTGCCGAGGCTGGAACTGAGGCTGGAACTGAGGCTGGAACTGAGGTTGAGACTGATTGAAGGGCATGGGTAAGCCTCCGGTCAACTGCTGTTGGAATGACGTCAATGGAGGATTTGCCACTTGACCTCCAGTGAGTTGCGACTGGAAAGTAGTGGATGGTTGCGCACCCGTCATGAGTTCTCCTTGCGTCCCGCCGGTGCGGACTGGTATAAGAGGCGCAGCTTGCTGATAGCCAGTTCCTTGTCCGAACGATGTTTGTGGCATCGTCATAGAACCAGTCTGTAGAGGAACAAACAGCGGCTGGAACGACGCGGGCGCTTGCCCGAATGTGGTTTGAGCAAGTCCGCCAGTCATTTGGCCGTTAAAAGTATTCGGTCCGGTTTGCAAGGGAATCAATCCAAAAGTCAATTGAGGGGCCAAACCGGTAGCTTGAATGGGGATGAAGCCCGTAGGCTGCGACGTGATTGGAAGGAAACCTGTTGGTTGAACTGGGATCAAACCACCGGTGGGAACAGGCACCAAGCCCGTCATTTGCTTTCCAAGAGCACCCGCAGTAGTTTGAGGAAGCATCTGAGGCTGAGATTGGGGCTGCGAAACAGGGGCAGGCGCAGAAGACCCGGTCTTTGCTGGTTGCAAAGCTGGCGCTGAAGGAGTGATTGGAGTCTGTTTGATTGATGTGTCCAAAGGCTTGATATTAACCAAGTCCAGTAAGTGGCCGGTATACTGAGGGGTCTGCGGGCGCTGAGTATCGACAGGACGTGCGGCAGGCTTCAAAGCCCAGGCATCGTCGTCAAACTTGGGCATGGCGGCGGGCTCGGGCTGAAGGTTCTTTGTGGGTGAAGGAAGTGCGCCCGCATGAACTTTCGAAATATCCGACTGAGAATTGTTATTCTTTAATGAACCAGAAGCCTCCGTGAAAATTCCACCGCCGCTGGTAGGTTGAGGCTCAATCTGTGCGCTCTTGCGATCGAATTTAGTATCTAAGTACTTCATAACCCGTAAAATATCTCCCTCCCTCAAGCCCAAGGTACGCAAGAGGGAAGGGGTAATATCTTCCAAGATGTTCTCGGCCATTTGCTCACGACTGAAATTGAGGGTGTAGCGCTGACAATTAGCAACGTCAACGCCGCATGCGAGAAAGAAATCAAACCAATCATACTCATCTTCGGAATATTTGTAGGCGTTGTGGCCTGTGTTGGTAGGTCTTATAGGCTTTGGAGGAGGAACATCGTTGATGGCGGCTGTGGCAGATTTCGACGTGACCCCACTAGCACCACGGGGAGGAGATGCTGCCTTGGCACTCGCACTCAAAACCTGGTCTTTATAAGTTTGTAGTGATGCACCTGTGATTTTCTCAACATACTCCAAATCCTCGATCGACAACTTCGTGGCGGAGACGGCGATTTTCACCCCGTTTGTCTTATGCAAGTGAATTTTACCATCAACACAGCCAATAAATTCAGCCTCGACCTTGAAAGTTCCCAGGGAGTCGATCCAAGTACGGACACGATGAAAGTTTGGCATTGTCTTATCACTTTTTGAAGGTTTCTTTCGATCGCGCTGCGCACGGTCGCTTTCTCTGATACGGTCACGCTCATCACGGTCGTGGCGTCTGCTTTTAGCGGATGGCTCGACAACACGGCCCCGCGAGGATTCATGTCGTTTCAGTTTGCTGCGACGCACATCGCTAATATCATCAGCAGACGCATCTAACAATTCGATATACGAGGATGGAATCACACCTTTTTTGCCTGATTTTGGATCTTGGCATAACCACCAGGCCTCGGACTTTGTGTCATCAACCACGTAAACCTGGTCCCCCTCTTTGCTGCCGAGTTCATCTTCGCCTTGCGCAACAAAGTCATATAAAAGCCGGGCGCGCTTCCGTTCGACAGGCTTGCGATCAGCTTGGGACGCGCGTGCGACTTCGTTCAATCCACGCCCTGAGTCAGCGCCTTTCATTTCCGAGATGATTGAGAGGATCGCGTCGGCAACATCTTTCGAGCCGGCGAGCAATTCTAGCGACACCAGGGGATTGCGGAGTTCCAAAAACAAGTGCTTTTTTTCGGTGCTGTAGCTTTTCAAGTCCCGGATACGCCACTGATTATCGATGGATGAGGCGGTTCTGAATCTCTTGCGAGAATCGGTATTCGGCTTGAGAATAATCAAACTTTGTCCCACCAGGAGTACGACTGGACGTTTCCGATGTCCTTCAATCTCATCAATGTACCAGTTGAAGAAATTGCCATCATACCCATGCTGAGCGCCTCCTGAAGCAGGGCTTGCATCATGGACACTGGGCCCTTCGTCTGTGGTGTAGCCCCGAGAGACCGCGGATGATTGGGATTTCGTACGCTGCGGGGTGGCAGGCGGTCTAGAGGGCATCGGAGGAGCATCTTCTTCGCTGTCATCCTCCGACGGTGGTGAAACAGTGCGTGTAGCTTCGGGTGTAACTACCGGGGGAGCAGGTTCACTTTTTTTCGACGGATGTACCGGCGGTGGAATAAATGCTTGCGGAGAAATATGATAATCCTTTTCGACGGGGGGAGGGGCCCCACCATTCTTGCTAGCCAACTGGATATAGTTTGACGGGATAAAGCCGAAATTCTGCAGCTGAGAGTCACCTGCCAATAACCAATCGGGATCGTTCAAGTCATAGACGTTGAAGCGATCGCCTTCCTTGAATGAAAGTTCTTCTTCTGTTTGCTTGGTATAGTCATACAAGGCAGAAGCTGTATCGACCACGGGAGCCTAATGAATGTTAATAACTTGACACGAACGCTAATCGTTGTGCGTTTACGTACCACCTCCATATAAGTGCTAGGAAGTAATCCCACAGGTTCTTCTACCTCTTCATCTCCGACGGGCAAAACGCGTTTTTTAACTTTCCACCAATCGTCCACGTCAGACCGTTCCAACAAGTACAAAATATCATCGGCATTACAGGATAATTCCTCTTCAGCCTGAGCTGCATAGTCGTATAACGCCTTGTAGACACCGATGTAGAGCGACAGCATGACTTTGCTGTGGTTTTCCTTCGACACAAGCGAGTAGTTTTCGACTTTGGTGCTCTCTGGAAGTTACCACTTGCTACGCTATCGGCACATTTGGCGGAGGCGGATCGGGGAGCGTCCACTAATATTATTTGGTGGACGCACTACACTATTTGGAGAGATTCGAGGTGAGTGCACAACACAAGCGAGTCGAGTACTAAGCTAAGGGGAATGCCTACTCAGATTTGTTCATCGGGATAAACGGTACTAGTCTCGCAAAAGCTGGATTCCCCGCTATCGAGGCGAACATCTGAGTGGAAACGGGCTACATCTTCTATATTGGCTCCGGGACTGGCCGGGTCGAATCGACGAACGTGATAGTTTTCAGCGAGCGAGTGGTAAAAGTAGAGGGGACGCAATCCATAAACCTGCGAGCAATCATTTCCCCCGAAACCCGAAACATCAAGAATCTTTGCCGATTGGAAGGGCAGATTGGTATTCACTTGAATCGAAAGATTGGTTCTGGCCAAACTTGAAAGCACGGGATACTTGCGATGGCGAGTCCGCCAAAAATCTAGCAAATGGCCTCCAGATTCTGCTGTCAAGTAAGAAAGACCTTTCCCGTACTCGATTTCTTTCAAAGCGTGGGTGTCATACAAGTTGCACTCTGATTTGGTAGACCCGGAACAGTTAAACATTCGGAAAATTTCATCATCTAGGGAGTTAGAATTCTGATCTTGTTTGCGAGTCTTGGAAGAGCTGTTACACTCGTTGACATAATTCTTGACAGCATCCAACTCGGCCGGGCTCAAATACTTTTTCGTATTGGGATGGAGATAGCCGGCAATGAGCAAGCACTGTTTCAGTTCCAAAAGCAGATGCAAATCTTGTAAATCTGACAACAAAACCGAAAGTGGCTCTTCAATGCCGATTGTGAAGAGACTCGGGAAAGTCATGGAGATTTGACGGGCTCTGGCTATGCACACTTTGATCCATTTAAGCAACATGTGGACATGCGGATGACGGGGCAGTGGCCCTGCGCCTGATTCCGAGCCGAGAATGACCTCTTGGAAAATGGTGCTTAAACAGTAGGCGAATTCCGCGGCCGTCCATTCAGAGTCGGAGATGGAGATTTGTTGCTCGCGTGCAAGATCCTTGAACTGATCCTGGAAATATAGAATCGCCGCCAAGTAATCAAAAGCCCTCGCCTTTGTGGAGCACATAAAGACATTTTTGAGGAGGTTGTATGACTCCTGTTGATTATGGCTTGGATTGATGTTTGAATTTGCAGGATGCGATTGAGGCCTTAAGCCTCCGAGCTCGACGGTCAAAAATGCCCTGAAAGTTGGGCCGAGAAAGCCGATAATTAGCGGGGAAATCATATTCTCGGAATTTTGAGCAAAAGGGTCTTCAAAATTGACTTGGCGTTGTAATGAAGAAGCGATTTTTGTGAAACACAGTTTCAAGATGGCGGAAAGCCTTTTTGGAATACATGGAATCACACGTGAACCTGGGAATGATGGATCACCGGTAATGTGTTGAAGAACAAGTTCACTTTTCGGTCCCAAATCAAAGTTCGAGGTGACGGTGTTGAGGCGAGCACCCAAATCTGGAATCATGGGGCAGTTTGATAAAAGCCCCGCAAGACCGAGGTCGCCATTCTCGACAAGACCTAGGAAGAGGTCACGTTGAGAGTATTGGTCATTGATGTAATGAGCTTTCACGAATATCGACAGCAGTGAGAACAGCCCACGGTGCCACTCGTGAAAGGTGAGAGAAACCGACTGCTGGGGGTGAGATTCAAACCAATTCTCGAAATAATGATGGTATTGACCATATAAGTCAGTGACAAGAAGATACAAGCTTTTAGCGTGGGGGATATCGTTGTGATGAGACTTGTCACGAGATAAAAGGATGCGGAGACCGGGACAGTCTAGGGCGGATAACGGAGTGCCAGCTTCCAAGAGCAGTGCAAGAATGTCCAAGTACTCTCTTGTAGTTTTCACGACTGCCTTTGAACGCTGGCGGGCACCGTTTTGACGATTTCCCTGGCCATTACCTGAAGGTAACCTAGAGGCAGCTTCAGACACTGGATATGAAGCATCAACTGGATCCGGAGACATGGCGCTGACAGGAAGAGCGATTGATTTTTGCGGCCACGGACAAAAAAACTGGCTGCTGCAAAAAATCACAAATCGGAGTCTTGGATTCTTGACCGATCCAATTCGTAGTGAGAGATTTGTCGGTGCGGACGCCATTGGCTTTGCAAGTGTAGTGAGAAGTGAGTGATCGATTGTTGGTAATCGGTGCGGACGCCATTGGCTTTGCGGGTGTAGTGAAAAGTGAGTGAGCGAATGTTGGTAATCGGTGCGGACGCTATTGTTAAAGCGTATTCAAGCACGCCTGTGCAAGGACTAAAGATCTACGTGATTCTAGGCACCGAGCGAATGACTCGCTTACACATAACTCGCTTGTATACTGGTAGGCACAACTCGCTTGTACACTTGTACACACAACTCGCTTGTACATCTGCACACACAACTCGCTTGCTATTCTCCTGAGAACAAGACCAATTTTACTGTCGATGATAAACAAGTGCAAGCCGGCGCTATTGAAAGAAAACGTGAATGCGTGATATTGAAATTTAAAGAATAGGTGCTTTTAGATTGAATTGGTGGGACATTTGATAGAGACGTCAGACCTCACTTGGGTCATTTACCGAAATTTAGTGAGCGTTCATAGCATCTTCACCCAAGTACTTGGCCTTGAAGGTGGTACCGCACTCCCAGCAGCGGGCGTTCTTGCCGACCTCAACCTTCATCCACATGGGAGTGTGATCGTTGCCGTCCTTACCTTTGCAGCCAACATAACGAGAGCCCAAGTAGGTGGGAACTAAGTAAGGGTCCTGAGGGCTACCTGAGCCCTCGGTGATGGGAGCTTCCATATCAAAGACATCGATACCCTCGAGTTCACCCAAAAGCTCGAGTCTTTCCAAACCGGTGGCTTGGTCGATATTGGTAGGGATAGTGCCAGGCTGAGCACCCTTACCGATCAAGGAAGCATCGGGACCAGTGACCTCAGCCAAAGTTTGGGCAGTGTGGGGTGCGACTGGGGCGGGTGGTTTGTTAGCCAAGACGCGACTGGTGGAGATGAATCTATATGCTGGTCTGGCGAGACGAATTGAACGGGATAACACTTTAGAATTAGAACACGGAACTCTGAAACACATAAGGGTTAATACATACTGTGAAGTGTGGTTATGTAGATTTGGGATTCGACACCTCAGGCCATTTCGCTCTAGGACTCGAATGATCAGATGATATGGGATATCAAACGGCCAGCTGTGATTGGCTAAACGTGATTTATCAGCTACCCGGTGTATATTAGATAATACAGTAGGGCTTGGACCCTAGCGAATCGACCTGCCAAGAGAACGGGTTCGGCACTCATTGGAAAAAATCGTGATTTGTCAAATTGGGGAAGGGGGGCATACATTACATAAGAAAGATCCGTGCCGCCTCTGTACTGTGACCCCCATACTTAAATAAAGGAATTGAGACTGCATGAGCACTACACGTGATCAGACCTTGTCGCATCCGCCGGGCTCGGGCGCCTAGTGAAAAAAACTTTTCAGAGCTTGCAAGGGATTTCCTTTGCCATAGATCAAAAGGTATGTGAAAGGCATCAGCAAAGTAGTCTTGAAGGCGTAATACTAACTTAACTCAACAGTCAACATGCCCAAGAAGAGAGCGTCCAACGGTAGAAACAAGAAGGGTAGAGGCCACGTCAAGCCCGTCAGATGTGTCAACTGCTCCAGATGTGTCCCCAAGGATAAGGCCATCAAGAGAGTTACGATCAGAAACATGGTCGAGGCCGCCGCTGTCAGAGATTTGTCTGAGGCTTCTGTGTACCCCGAGTACGCTTTGCCCAAGTTGTACAACAAGTTGCACTACTGCATCTCCTGCGCCATCCACGCCAGAATCGTCAGAGTCAGATCTAGAGTCGACAGAAGAAACAGAGCTCCTCCTCAGAGAAAGAGATTCAACGTCGAGAAGAAGGTCTCGCCTTTGGATGCTGCCAAGAAGGCCGTTTAAGTAGTTTATAGTAACTATTATCCCCATAGTATCTTTGATCAAAGTTTGAGCCACGCACGACTCGGTAAATGCTGCGGCAGCGTGCGGCGGGCGAATTCAGCGGCCAATCAGTAGGTAGCCGCCACAGAAGCTGTCAAACTTTCAAGTCCTCACACCGGACCCAGACGCTTGTATTGGTATACTGAGCAGCCGATTTTCCACGCTGATTTGCCCAAAGGCTTTTATTGAATTTCCAGAAAGTTCGAGACCGACCAGCCCGAGTTTTCTCCAGTGTTTCACCCGAGTTTTCTCTAGAAGTTCACCCTAGTTTTTACCCGACTTCTCCCACAATGACCGATGAGAACTGGAAGTTCTCGCAGTGTTTTGGTGACAAAGGTGACATTGAGAACATCACTGAGGCCGACATCATCTCGACCGTAGAGTTCGATCATACTGGCGACTATCTCGCCACGGGTGATAAAGGCGGTCGTGTAGTCCTTTTTGAGCGCAACCAGGCCAAGAAGAATCCCAGCTGCGAATACAAGTTCTATGCCGAGTTTCAAAGTCACGACGCAGAGTTTGACTACTTGAAGTCTTTGGAAATCGAGGAGAAGATCAACCAGATCAAGTGGCTCCGCAGCCCCAATAATTCGTTATCATTACTTCTGACCAATGACAAAACCATCAAGCTATGGAAAGTTTTCGAGCACGAGGTCAAGTTGGTCGCGGAGAATAATCTCAGCACGTCTGGCGCTAGTATAGGGACTCCTCTTGCCCTCTCGGAGCTCAGGTTGCCAAAGCTTCAGAGCCAGGACAAAATCGTCTCAGCATTGCCCAAGAGAATCTACTCAAATGCCCATGCATACCATGTCAACTCCATATCAGTCAATTCAGATCAAGAGACGTACTTGCTGGCTGATGACTTGAGGGTGAACTTGTGGAACTTGAACATCGCAGACCAGTCCTTCAACATTGTTGACATCAAGCCCGGAAACATGGAGGAACTCACGGAGGTTATCACTTGCGCCGAGTTCCACCCGCAACATTGCCACCTCTTTATGTACTCTTCTAGCAAAGGTAATATCAAGCTCAATGATATGCGGTCCAACTCTCTCTGCGACTCTCACGCCAAGGTCTTTGAGGAGTACTTGGACCCCGGATCGCACAATTTCTTCACGGAAATCACATCTTCCATCTCAGACGTCAAATTCAGTGGGAATGGACGCTATATCGTGTCGCGCGACTACATGACGGTGAAAATCTGGGATATGGCCATGGAATCCGAACCCATCAAAACGATCAACGTCCACGAACAATTGCGCGATCGTTTATGCGACACATACGAGAACGACGCCATATTCGACAAGTTCGAAGTCGAGTTCCTGGGCGATAATTCCCTGGTTATGACAGGCTCCTACAACAATAATTTTATGATTTACCCCAATGCAGTCAATGCATCTGACCACAACACCTTAGCGGCCGAAGAGAAGAACAAGAACCAGTTTGCTCTGCTCAACGCGTCCGCCTTGTCGAAGACCCGCTCGGAGAAGCAATCGCGTAATACGCCCAGCCGCAATACCGCCAACGAGGACGACGAGGACGACGATGATGACGACGATATTTCCGATCAGGACGATAACTTGGACGGATCACCTCCAGCCACCGATGCGCGATATCCGCGCTCCCCCAGCGCGCCGTACGACGATGACGACCAAGAGGAAATCATTCTACAGGCAGATAAGCTGGCGTTCAAGTCAAAAAAGGCCGGCCACACTCCTATGCGCCACCATATGAGGAGCGGAGTGGCAACGCCACCGGGCGGTGACGACATTGACTTTAAGAAGAGTATTTTGCACTTGTCATGGCATCCGCGAGAGAATTCCGTGGCTATTGCTGCCACAAACAACTTGTACATTTTTTCTACATTGTGATTGTCGGGGCAAATCGAGGTTGTTATTGTCAAAGCATCCATATAAGAGGGTGTGACTTCTGACTCAAAGATAGGGTGTGTATTGTAACATTGGGATTTCCCTCCCCCCGGGTTGAGCATGGTAAATGATTTCAAGAGGCGAGGAAGCTTCAAGTCAAGAGTGTAGAAACGACGCACTACAAGCCCGAGGTATGATACAAGTGTTTATAGCAAGCCCTTGCCCAACTAATAGAGGTTTTTGGAAATGTCGCCGAAATCAGTGTTTTTCTTTCTGTATGCCGCCGAAACCCGTGTATTCCTCTCTGGATGTCCGACATGTGCATCTCTATGGTAAGGAAGCGAACTAATTTTCTGATGAACCCACATCTGAGCATTGGCACAGCTTCCAATTGAGGATCATGCATATAGAATCACAATACTCTGATAGCCAAGCAAGCGTCTCATTGAAGCTGACTAAAGCCATGTAGACTTCTTTGCGACACAAGTTCTCCGCATTGATCATGTTGACTCTCAACCACTCACAGTTTATTGCTAGATTGATCTACATTCAAACTTTACTGAATATTCCGTTGGTAAAATAAAGTAATACGTAATGCAACTAGGCATCTCTAATGTATTTAAGCATCCTCAATGTGTCTGTTGACTTGAGGGTTCCAAAACGCGGTCTTGTCCCCATCGCCCCAGAAGAACTTTTTGGTTCTATAGTTCATGTAAGGGTACTGGACGGGCCATTCGGCGTCAGTAAGGTGGCTCTCGTGCTCTCTGTGCTTGGCGTGCTCCAACTCGATCTTGATAACGGGGATTGCAGTCAAGACAATAGCGGGGAAAGCAATAAAGTAGGTGATCTTCTTCCAAGTCGCCGTGACGGGGCCGGAGTGCTTGACCTTCTCTTCGTAGGCCTTTCTAAAGGCCTCGCCAGCCTTCAAATTGGGCTTGTAGGCGAGGTTGTTGATCAAGGGCGACACACCGAAATGGTGACTGGAGAATCTTTTGGAAACAAACTGCTGTGCTCTGTTAAACATGCTTGTGCTTTGTTGGTTGCAGTATCGTTCCACCCAACCATTTTTCTAACGTTGTCGTGGCTGTCCGTGGTTGCTGATTGGTCAGACCCAGTCACGTGTACTTGGTATCGAATGATTTCGGCCCTCCAGCTCTCAGAGAAAATGAGTGGGAGGAAGAGGATAGGGAGCCTTGATGAGGGGAGAGCAGGTTGTGTTGCCGGTACTGAAGAGGCTCGATCATTGGCATTTGAGGAATTGTCAAATGAAACAAAGTTGAGTTCTTCACGAAAACTAAGACGGTTGATTTTTGGCTGCAAATTCACTTCTCGAGTCAGCACTGCGCAGATATTATACCATATCTTTTGTTACGGGTAAAGCTGCAAAGTGAGGAACCAAGTGTCTTGCTTCTGCTTCAAGGCACAAGTCCATTTTGCACCCAGGACCGAGGAAGGCCACTCGCGGTAATGTATGGCCGACGCCTGCATATTGGGCGGGGGGTGATACATTCTGGATAAGTATACGGTTATACGAAACCCTTCTCGAGTAACGGCCAGGATGAAGCTTCGTGTGGCTTGTTTACAATTGAATCCGATCTTGGGAAAGGTTGACCTGAATGTGTCCAGGATCCGATCGATCATGAAATCAACTCTTGGTACGGATACTCTGAGTCCCATAGATCTTCTTGTTTTGCCGGAATTAGCAGTGTCTGGCTATAATTTCAGAGATCGCCAACAAATCGAGCCGTTTTTGGAGCAAGCTGGTAACGGAATATCCTTCAAACTCGCACAGGAACTATCCGCCACTCATAATTGCTTCACCATATTGGGCTACCCCGAGATTGACAACTCAACTATCTATAATTCGGCGCTCGTGGTACTGCCCGCCGGCGAATTGGTCTACAACTATCGCAAAACTCACTTATATGAGACCGACGAAGTATGGGGCTGTTCTGAGAATCCCGATGTGCCCCGGTTCCAAGCGTTCGATCTCAACATTGTACGTGACGGCATCTCTCATCACATCAAAACATCAATAGGAATATGTATGGACTTGAATCCGTATCAGTTCAAAGCTCCATTCAATGAATTTGAGATGGCTCGGAGGTGTTACGACCAGCGTGTGCAACTAGTGATATGTCCGATGGCCTGGCTTGCGCCCCAATCTCCTCTGATCGATGAGAGCCTCACGAAAAGCCAGCAGCTCGAGCGTGGCAAGACGTTTCAGCCCTTTTTTCAAAACACAGACATTGTATGCAACAATCGAGTCTCATCACTGATCAACGAAAACAAACCCGAGTTTGTCCCCTGTGAACCGTGCATGAGCACCGTCAATTACTGGATTCTTCGATTCTTCCCATTCCTCTCTCACCCGTACAGCTACCCTCAAAAATACTTTCAACATTTGCCCATCATCACATGCAATCGCCTGGGGGTGGAAGACAGTGTTTTATACGGAGGAAGCAGTTCGATTTACCAATTCCACGGTGACCGTGGCGGATCTGAAGACCTCGATGAACGGAACCCAAGCGTCGAGATCTTGGGCAGCCTTGGCCAAGGACAAGAGGGTGTTTTGGTGCGTGACGTCGAGGTGGACGAGACTGATTCATTTGATCAGCCCAATGATATTCCTTCGAAATTACGCCAAATGCTCAAGTTTTCCTCCTGATTGACTTGCGACATTTCCATATTACTGCAGCAATTGGTCATTGGAAAGGTAAAGTCACATTGATGCCATGAGAATGGGCTGCTCAGCTTCTTAGACTTTGACAAGCACAGATCCCAATTCGTGTCCGCTTTCCTGACGCGAGCATATTAATGCCGGTCACAAGATCGGCGCTCGATTGTCCAATAAACCACAGCTTGAAATCACGATCGAACACGAACACAGCCCCCGCTACGATTACCTTGGCCAAAAGAAATTAAGGTTTCGTCACTGAATAACTTACCCCTGTAGTCTCCAAGAATCTCACTCAAAAGCCTGCTTCGAAAAGTCCCGCTTGCATCATTTGCCACGAATCGCGCAGCCTTCCAAATTCCTCAACATGCAACACCAGGAAATTATAGGTGCGTGCCTATTTTTTCCTGGTCCTGATATCACCAAAACCAACACCAAATTGGTGATACTCGAGGATGCAGAGTAATTAACGATATCTCCACCGACCAATTCCCCGTAATCACTCACCCAGTCTCCGAATTGCTTAAAGGGATAGAAAGTCAAATTTATTTTTACCCGAAACAGTCGTTTCCTGAAAAGCATCTCAGCCCACCAGTTGACTTCACCTGCCTAAATATAACGTCCGAAGGAATAATAGACTGCGGAGCAGCAACCTATAAAAGTTGGGCCAATCGCTCGGTCAGGCTCGATCACATATCCCGCTCCTATCAAATACAAACAAATCAAGATGCGCTTCCAAACATTGACAATGACATTATGCTTTATCGGAATCGCGCACTCCAAGGATAATAAGGAGAAACATAGCAGTTCCAAAAACGGTGCCGTTGGACTCAACGGCCAACAGGCAAGCTATGCCGGAGCCGCTGCCGCTATTGCAGCTGGCGTCGCCATGGTCATTTGACACTGCAGGAATTTTGGGCAAGATGATTTGACTAATGGAAAATCCCGTTTATTTACACGAAGGATGGTCACTTTAGCTTTATAACAGTCTTCGTTAGAAACTAGGTGGTTTGCTTTATTTGCAGCCCAATATGACTTTTTTGGAATATCATGTTTTTTGTGAAATTGTCACTGTAGAAATTTGTAATTGGTTCTGGCAAGTAGTAACGTGCTTGACCATGCCGACATGGCAATAGATTCTTTGCTCATTACCTGTAAATCGCGTGAACCAAGCCCACTCACGCGCGCACGTGTTTGCACCGCTTGATCACAGGCACATGAGTCAAAAAAAATCCGCCAGGCTTCCCCACATTTGGAGAGGAACCCCTTTAAGCACGCCCCGAGTATTCCGGAGTATCGGTCTGAAGATTACACATGTCCAGCAATCAGGATTACACTAAACCAAGCGATGCGATCGACGATTCTAAAGGGTTTGGTCTTACCACGGAGGAGAAAAGGGTACGCTGATTTATCACCATAGCGTGGTGATTTTTTTTCTCCCTTGCGAGTCTAACTAAAACATCACAGGCACATCATATCGCGTCGGAACAAAAGCGCCGCGAGAATATACGGCGGGAATTCGATCATATCGCCGACCTCACTCCGACCTTGAAGGATCTGGAGCGAAGGTCAGAACTCATAATTCTCAATAAAAGTGCAGACTTTATCGATCAATTGAAGTTTGAAAATGCCCAGTTGGTACGACTATGTGAGTCGCGCAACCTACTAGTCCCTCACGAGCTCAAGTATCGCGGGCCGCTCAGTGATGGAAGCGACGCTCTTAAATAATTAGTTCAATACATGTTATGATTGAATAAGCAAAAAGTTTATTAGTTTCGTATGTTTAATAGTGTAGGGTGGCATCACGATCAAGGTCTAGTCTGAATATCGCAACACAAGTCCGTAAGTGAATTCCAGATTCTTGCTATGACAAGAACCTACAGGGATACTCTCAACGACGTGGCCCTGTAAGATTTCTTTTGCAGCTGGCAAATGCTCTGGACGAGTATATAGTTGGACATGAACGTTTGCTGGAATAGAGGCCAATGGCTCAAGGCAGCATACTTTGTTGGTGAATGCCAATGCACAAAATTCCGAGGCCCCAATGTCAATAACCGAACTCTCTTCGAATTTGTCGATTATATCAGCGATAGGCAGCGACCCGTTCTCACATTCTCCGTCATGTTCGCTATCGCTCAAATCATCATACATACCGCAAATGTGTTTATGGGAAAGGCCTGCCCACTCGATCGATGCGTTTCTCGGTAATGAGATGACTTGAGTGATGATTAGAGGGGCATCAGAATACAGACTCCACACTCTCTGTGCGACCTTTGTTGAGCAATTGTTGGTCGTGAAACAGACACCATATGCGAGGTCAGGCATATCGATCAAAGCCTTGACTCGATCGAGATGCTGTAAGCTCAACACTGCATCGTATAAAGGATCCTTCTCAGCTATCATCATCGTCTCAGGAACAAGCGGGATCTGTCCGGATAATGTAGCGAGCTTGTACTTTTCGTGCATTTCCACAATAGCCTGCGAGTATGGGCCGATATTCTGCGGAGCCCAATATGACCGAGACCTGATGTGAATTCCACTTTTGCTTACATCCGGCTTGAGCACGATACATGATAAAGTGACTTTTGTGTCAATCGTGGCGGCAACGCATACACGCAGTGGAGGAAGATATTGGTCGGCAAAGTATTGTGAGTAGACGAAGTTGATGGGCGCAAAGTCATTCATATCTCGAAGCAATAAGGTGACGTGTTGAATGTTCCGATATGAGCAGGAATGCGAATCGAGGGCACTTTTGAGCTGGCTAAATATATCACAAATCTGATCTTGAGCTGTGGGAGCCTCTGACCTGAGATTGCAAATACGTAAAGACGAATGACCAACATGACAATTTTTCAAAGTTCCCATAGTTGAGGGAGCCGAGCTCACGGAGATCGTACCCTTCATATCCTCATTCGCGACCATTTTTAGATCTTTAAATTTTTCGTACATGTTCTCAAACTCTGGAGAGAGTGGAGGAGGTCGGGCAACAACAGCATGTGGCTTTTGATCCTTATCGACCACTTCTACCTCTAGCCTGAGATATGCAACATCGTCACTTGATACTTGCACAGTGTCACTTGAAACGATCTGAAGTCTGCGCTTGAAGAACGGAGCATCGAAAACCATCGTTTCAAACTCACCGCCTTCTCCACATATATGGACATCATACATTTGATTAATTTTCATCAAATGAGGAAACAACTGTTGGATCAGTTTACCCAAATGTGACTGATCAAGGCCGATTGCAGCGACTTTGATTATTCGCGCATCAAGCCCACTATCACACATCTCCTTCATCAAATCATACTGCAGGCGCTGCCACAAATAAGTCAACGATGTGAGACCTATTCTGTCGCACAAATGTTCCACTCGAGTACGCTGATAATGCGACAAGATGGCGCCGCAACTCACCCCTTGAATATCGGGATGATGTGAGAGTACCTGCTGCATAAGATCATATAAATCCTCCACTTCATCGTTCTGAGTAGCAGCGTATTCCAAATCTTGGTTGAGAGAGCCCCCCTTGGATATCGTATGCCGATATAAGGGCACTTCCAAACACTCCAGGTACTTTTCAATGATGGTATGGCCTACGGTTTGAAACATGAAGGAATCGATTTCATGATCTTGCCTTTCCTCAGGATACAAATTGGCTAGAGCCACGAGTTCATGGCCCTGCGATAAGCAATGGTATATGTTGTAGAAGGAATCTTTTCCCCCCGAGACCAAGGCCACGAATTTCATCCTCAAGAGTGTTTTGCAGTTGCCAGCTTATGAGGCCTGGCGCGTGACGCCGATTTCACCAGACCACAATAAACTCTGGTCCAGGCGTAATATCTAGCCCGGAAAAAATACCCACGATGGTATAAATTTGTGAAAAGTTTTTTTTTCACTCCTTGCGATTCATCCTCATCAGTCAAGAAAGTCACCATGCCTCGTACGTTCTATCACACACACTAACTTGATCACAGTAGTCAAAACTTCAATGAGACGATGCTCCAGCACTTCTCGAGGTTCGGGTCCTCTCTCAATCAAAGGTTCACCTTGGATTGGGAAACTTTTTCAAATCACTGAGACTAAATTCCCGACACTTTAGTTTCAGGCCATTAATCAATCGATTTTGGTATAGAAAACCCTGTCAATTTGGAATGTTACCATTCCAAAAGCAGCTGGACCGCTACTTTTGCTTTCATCAAGTCAGAAACCTTTACTGTAATCAAATTGCTAACATTACAGGCGCCCCTAGCACTTACTCCAAGACCTACACTGTCCCCAAGCGCCCTTACGAGTCTGCTCGTTTGGATGCTGAGTTGAAGTTGGCCGGTGAGTACGGTCTCGCCAACAAGAGAGAGATCTACAGAATTGGTTTCCAATTGTCCAAGATCAGAAGAGCTGCTCGTGACTTGTTGACCAGAGATGAGAAGGACCCCAAGCGTTTGTTCGAAGGTAACGCCTTGATCAGACGTTTGGTGCGTGTTGGTGTTTTGTCTGAGGACAAGATGAAGTTGGATTACGTTTTGGCTTTGAGAATCGAGGATTTCCTCGAGAGAAGATTGCAGACTCAGGTCTTCAAGCTCGGTTTGGCCAGATCCATCCACCACGCCAGAGTCTTGATCACCCAGAGACACATTGCCGTCGGTAAGCAGATTGTCAACGTCCCCTCCTTCACCGTCAGATTGGACTCCCAGAAGCACATTGACTTTGCCCCCAACTCCCCCTACGGTGGTGGTAGAGCTGGTAGAGTTAAGAGAAGAAGCCAGAACAAGAAGGCTGAGGAGGCCGCCGAAGATGAAGAGTAAATTTGATCTCGACCAGACCCTAGTCTAGTTTATCAAATTGCAATACACGGTATTCACTTCTAATTATCACATTCGTAGCTCGTTTAGTTTTTTATAGTGCTCTAGATTATAATCTACAGTACTTGCACTTGAATTGATAGTTCCATGATTTGGTCAGAATTTGATCAGGCATTCCACATTTGATCTATCTACGCTAGTCCATCATGTGCCGTCGCTTGAGCAGTGCAACGCCGTATGTTAACATCCGGGGCCCATCTCAAACACAAAACGTGATCAGGGCAAAAACCCTAATCATTACCCCGAATTGATTTTTGCACGCCTTGGAAAGTTTTTCGGGTGGGGCTTACTGAAAATTAAGCAGGCCCTTGGACTCCAAATAGACCTTTAGCCAAACAAGTCAAGATGGGTAAATCTCGTGGTTACAGATCAGGTACGCGTTACGCTTTCCAGCGTGACTTCAAGAAGCATGGTGCCATTGCTTTGTCTACCTACATGAAGATCTACAAGGTCGGTGACATTGTGGACATTAAGGCCAACGGTTCCATCCAGAAGGGTATGCCTCACAAATACTACCACGGTAAGACCGGTATCGTTTACAACGTCACCAAGTCATCCGTCGGTGTCATCATCAACAAGGTTGTTGGAAACAGATACATTGAGAAGAGAGTCAACTTGAGAGTCGAGCACGTGAAGCACTCTGCTTGTCGCCAGGAGTTCTTGAACAGAGTCATCGCCAACGCTGCTTTGAAGAAGGAGGCTAAGGCCAAGGGTGAGTCTGTCTACTTGAAGAGACAGCCCGCCAAGCCCAGAGGTTCCAGAGTCATTGCCACTGAGGGTAACGTCCCCCAGACTTTGGCTCCCGTTCCTTACGAGACCTTTATCTAATCTATGTACTTTTATTGCAAGAGTATACTGCTGCTCACACAGCTACAAATATACAGATCCAAATGAAAGACAGTGTAATCGTGTAATGCCAGAACGTTCAAGTGATATACTACAGCGCAGAAGTTTGACAGTGGGGTGCCTGCCTTACACACCAGCCGGGCTCACCATGTGCAATTTCGTATTCATTGGACTCACACTCCAATTTTGAAGACGCATTCTATCCTTTGAAGACGCACTCGCCTATCATTGAAGAATGCTCGTGTAGTTCAATGAGTGTAGAGTCGTATTCCAACACAGGACGCTCGTCTGAAAATGGTCGTGCCCGACCCTAAAGTCTAAAGTGTATCTGTCAAGTTCCCCATTGAGGTGACGTTTGAACGGGCAATTAGATTAAGCAATGTCAGAGCCCGATTTCGTCGATTCTGATGGGTCTCAAATACAAGAGGAGGAATTAGTTGAAAACAAACAATCAAATGTTTTCGGCCATGCCTTGCAAACTTGGACAGAGATAGACTTGCCGTCTCTTCAACGCAAGCTAGATGAAGAAGGATTGCAATTGAAGGAGGATCAAAAGGCTCTTTTGTTCAGTCGTAAAAACTTGGCAGCAAAGACTAAGGAGTATAAGCGTTTACAAGATGAGGAGAAATTGCAGAGCTTCAATGCCTTGTTGAAGTTGTATCAGAACGAAATCGATACATTGACAAAGAAGAATAAACAGGCCGAAGGATATTTCTTCGATGTCTACAGGGTGGTCGCCGAAGCTCCCGATCCAAGGCCATTATTGGAGTTGTCTCTCGATTCCGTCATGGAATCGTCAGAGATGGTGTCGTTGCGCGAGGAAATCATTACCTTGCAGGACGAATTGACCAAAAGAGCAGACTACGAGCAGTTGAAGCAGCGCTTGTTGAGATCGGAACAGAAATCAGCAGAACTTCTTAACTCACGCATTGCCGCCAAGGAAGATGAGTTCAAACTGTTGATCGATGAAAAAAGTGCAAATTGGAATAAAAAGGAAAGCCAATTGCTCAAGCAGATTGACGAGGCTCGCCGCTCGATCGAGGAGTTGCGCACCAATAACGAAGTGGCCCAACTCAAATTGTCGTCGCAAGAAAATGGAGACAATTTGCATCATGTGCTGGCCGCATCTACCTTGGTCGAGTTGGACATGGCATTGAGGGACGCAGACACATTCAAGGTCCGCATCCTAGATTTGGAGCGCCGCAATGAGGATTTGTGTCGCGAATTGTCAAAGTCTCAGTCTGAGCTGAACATAGCCGAATTGAAGGAAGAATTCTCCAAACGAGTTTTGGAGCTTGAGGGTGAAAACGCATTATTGGCCGCCAATCTTGCTCAGACCAGATCGAAACTCCAGCTTAATGACTCCGAAATCGTCTCGACGCTAGAGGCCACGCGACGTGAAGTGTCGCTGCTCACGATTGAGAATCAAAAGTTGAAAAAGAGGGTACGCGATACGAGCGACTATATTGAGATCAAGCAAGAGTTACATTTGCTCCGTCAAATCGAGTTCGGTAACGGCAATGAGGGTGGCGATGACGCATCAGAAGAGTCAGATAGCCTGGAAGTTAGGAACATTGATGTGATTTTGGTCGAACGTAACAAGCAGCTCTCCCAAGAATTGGCAAATTTCAGGTCACAACACGAAGGCTTGACCACTACAATTTCAGACTTAGAATCACAGCTCGAGAGCACGCGCAAGGAGTCAAATAGGATCCGGGAACTCAATTCACACTTGGAAAGTGACGTGTCGAATCTACAGGACGCCGCTGCGAATGGAGGCAGTCGATTCAACGACAATGCAAGTATGGTCTCCGGCTTGACGAAATTCGGTCGCTCGTCTATTGCCCCAGGGCGTAGTCACAGCATCTCGCAAGGCCTGATTATTACTGGAACGAGCTCGACCCTGGAGGAGAATTCCATTCTCCCGATCATCACCAAACAGCGTGACCGCTTCAAGGAGCGGAATCATGAATTGGAAGAAGAGATAAAGCACTTGAACAAATCGATCGGCGATTTCAAACGCCAGTTGGGCTTGTTGAAACGAGACAATGACAATCTATACGAAAGAACCCAGTACATGGCTTCTTTCCAGAATGGCGGTTCTCAAGATGATCGCGGCAGTTCTGCGACTCCTCGTACGAGTGGACGTCAATTGCAACCGAAACCTAATCTCGATCTCGAAAGCAATCGATATAAACAAAACTATGAAACAAGGTTGAACCCGATTGAACAGTTCAGAGCTCGCGAGCAAGAGAGAATCAACTCCAAATTATCTCCGCTCGAGCGCATCTTTCTCGCATTTACAAGAGCGATATTGGCAACCCCTACGACGCGAATGCTATTTATGGCATATTGCTTGGGACTACACCTTATTGTGGTTTTTGTGTCAATGTATATCATGTCACTCAACACCAGCATGATCCCCGAAGTAGGGTTGAATACGAGTACGGGTGGGTTGGCTACAGGGAAGGTCGGAGGTCACGGCGGCACACCAGTATGATCACCAAAGTAGGGTTGAATAAAAGTACAGGTGGGTTGGCTACAGGGAAGGTTGGAGGGCACGGCGGGTCCCGTATTCCCTAAAGTCAGCTTTCAGCTCTAATCTTGAATCAATCCTGTGTACTGCACACAACTCGGCTAATTACATCCGTTCCACAACACGATTCAGTTACCCCCGCGTTTCCGAAAAGGCATTTAAGCGTGAGGGTTTGCCACCGTAGATAGCAATCGTGGGGTGGGGGGAAGGTGCTTAGTGATTTGAAAAATGATCCGCCTTTTGAGATACACCGCCACCATAATAGCACTTTTCGCTTTTTATACACTTATCAAGTCAAAGAGCGATTCCATGTCTTCCAAATCTGTCAGCGACAAGCCCGTCGATGCTAACGTCGAGGAAGAGTACCTTGACCCCAACAACCTTGTCATCAACATTGGAGGCCGTTCAGTCCCATTCTCGGAGGTCAACAAACCACACAATGTGGTATTGGAAGCAGACAAGGTATTACCCAAGGTCGATCCCAATTCGTTCCCTCCTGTTGAAAAGGAGGCAAAAGAACGCGAGGATGCATTGCAAGCTCAGCGTGAGCAACTGAAGAAAGAGCACAAACTGTAGGTCATTTTTATACTGGTGATAAATATATGATACGTAAATGCGAGCAAAGTAATAAGGGGTGAAATTTATCTGATCGAGTTATTGAAGGCTGTAGCGCACTATAATGGACACAAAAGAGTTACAAAAGTCATGGGAATCTGAATCTAGGCATGCAACCTGTTAGGGGGTGGGTCCACCAACGACACCACCAAGTCTTGTGCTGATCTGCACGTCTGTTCCATGGAAAAAACCTCCCTGTATGTGCTTACTATTTTATCTTGGAGAGTGATCTGAGGCTGGGTGCGTATTCATGATAGCGATACCGCGCAGAACGCAACGCCTCCTTCTATGGCTTTCATGTCTCACAGCCTTGTTTGTCGTGGCCATATTGGTACATAAGCTGCAGCGTCAAATGTCAATGATTACTCGAGTACCAAAGAGCTTCAAAGAATTCCAACAACCTCTGCCACATCAAGTAGTCATAGATGTACGCGTCCAAACATGTACATGGCCATGGTGTGGCACTCTCCTTTCGAAGAATAATGGCGACCGGGATGCGCCCAACGCTAGATGGGTTCGAGTTCCCAAGGATTTGCATCTTGATCAAAGCTGGTTTGCGAGATCATTCTTATCCTATAGAGTAGAGGACCAAGATCTCCGACAAGATGGTAGTGCGGAATCCAATGTTGTCACTGACATCAAGGTTGTGGACCCCAACACAACTCAAAAATCAGATGGTGGAGATCGCTGGCACTATCGCGGGCACGGGATTTGGCTCAAGTACGGATCCAAATCTGATTCGGCAATAACCGCACTCAATGTGCTTTTTGGAGAGGGTGCGACGGACCCTCGACCCAATTGGACCTTACTCAAGCTGGCCAGCTTGATTCAAGATAAATTCCGGACGCCTCATCCTCCTCATCTTCCTTACCTCACGTATCGAAGAGGTGACCAAATTTCGTACACAGATGTCAAGAATAGACCCAAACTCAAAGCAAACGGTGAAGGCAAATTCAAAATCCTTCAAGTCTCAGACTTGCACTATTCCACTGGCCCCGGCATATTTTTGAATCCCACTACTGCCCTGGTAGGGGCAAAAGACGGGGAAGTTTTATCGGCTGATTCTGTGACCCTAACATTCCTCAATAAAGTGCTCGACATTGAACGACCAGACTTTGTTGCGCTCACGGGAGACGCGATTTTCGGACAAGCGTGTCCTGACGCGGAATCTGCAATCTACAAGGCACTTTCACCCTTTATAGAGCGTCAAATCCCATGGGCACTCATCATGGGAAATCACGACGATGAAGGCTCATTAGATCGATACGAGCTCATGACGCTCGCACAGTCGCTCCCTTTTTCATTTACTCAAACGGGCCCTGGTGACGTCGAGGGTGTTGGCAATTATGTTGTCACTGCCACTTCCAAAGACTCAGATAAGGTTGCGCTTTCTCTCTTCTTTTTGGATACGCATAAATACTCGCCGTCACAGAGGTTTTCGCGGGGGTACGACTGGATCAGAAATCTGCAGCTAGAGTTTGTGGAGCAAGGGGCCGCGGAGTTGCTGGCAAAGCTCGTGGATCGTCCGCTTGCTATGGCGTTCATCCATATTCCTCTTCCTGAGTATCGAAATTTCAATCAGCCTATGGTAGGCCAATACAGAGAGGGTGTCACGGCTCCAAATTATAACACACACGCGCGAACGGTGTTGCGCAAGGTTGGCGTTCAAGTGGTAACTTCTGGTCATGACCATTGCAATGATTACTGTCTCAATGACGGTGAAGGTCAAAACACCCAAGACGAGAACCATATTTGGCTCTGTTTTGGTGGAGGCGCAGGGGAAGGCGGATACGGAGGTTATGGCGGGTACATTCGACGGATGCGCGTTTTCGACGTCGACGTTGCGAATGGCGACATCACTAGTTGGAAGCGAGCTCAGAATGATCCGGAGTTTGTTTTTGATACTCATAAATTAGTCTCGGGCGGTGAAGTCACCGCCGAATAGTTTAATTCACCGGCTGAGCGATGGCGGATGGCGGAATCGTCCCGTCGACTAAAACGTTTGGAGTATATGTCTTCTCCCAAATATTTATTTATACGAATCTAATTACGAAAGCTCTCACTCAAGCGCATCCTCATCCACACGCAAATCGTAAAGAATAGGCGGGTTTGAAACTGGTACAACTATAAATTTCAGCCAAATGAAAGAGGGCCTCGAGTTCGAGCATGCAATTTTGCGGGGTCACGAAAAATAGCATTTGGAAATTGATCGCGTTTTATCCAGATATCGTCTCTGTCTCGGGACGCCTGTCTCCTCAAATCTAGTCATTACAAAGTGTCGCAATGCTGGCCAGTGCTGGAACATCTGCACCTCATGAACTCCCACTTAAGCTGTGGCTACATCGGGTTGGCTGTCTGCAATACTATTCGAGCTTTGTTGATAATAATATCACTCTTGATCTATTACCCGAGCTAGACGACGATGCCTTGAAAGAGATTGGCGTCAATAAAGTCGGCGATCGTCTACGTATAGAGTTGGAGGTTGCACGGTCGAACACACAACGGCTTATGGATAGTCCGGAGGTGAACCTGTTAATAGATGATTTGTGCAGCAAAATAGACAAGTCGGGAAATTTTGCAAATACACCCATAGCAGGCGTTGCATCGAGTCCTACGAGTGATGCGGGAATCTCAAGTCCACATTCTCCATCTGCATTAAGCAAACCTGTGCTTGGTCCTGGAGCAGGCCATAAGGATTCCAGCAAGTATGTCAGTTTCATTCTTACGGACGGATCCATCAAGCGGGTGAATGTGACGGGTTGCTTCAACGGACCATCTATCAAGCGCAAAGTTATGCGAAAGTTAGGCTTGAAGCAAAGCGAAGAGAATTCGTTTGATACATATACTTACTCCCCTCCGTTCAATTCTCGGGAAGAGCTAACCAACCTGCACCACTTCGAGATGGGCCCAGACCGAGCTATTGCTGGTGTGAAAATTTTGAGCGACGTCGAGTTGGTCACCGTATGTTACTCCAGTGATCGTCTTGAGAAACATCGTATAATACTCTGTTCCAAAAATCAAAGACCATCGAAGGCAGCCATCGAAACATCCGTCAGAATGATGATGAAGCATGGCAAGAGTGTGGGAGAACTCAATTATAATGAGCAAGACTCCTCCACCAGATCTGAGGCAGCACGGATGCGCGGGTTTTTTGGGCAAAGACCCCCCAGCGAATTGATTTCGTCGAATTTGGCAGAATACTTTCCTCACGCCCAACAAAAACAATTGGAGGCTACTGTGCGCAACTCGGTGCGATTCAGCGTCCGCCTTTCGCGTCATTCCAGCCAACAAAATTCGTCTTTCACTCGCGATAACGACTTTGAGAGTTTGAGTCGCGCTCGCGGCACGCCCTCTGTCTTATCGTCACCGGATCGCCACAGCAGAAGGCTGCACGGCCGCACGATTGGGGATGTAATGATCAGCAATGTGGCTGCAATCGACGAGGCAGTGACATCCGGTGATGCTGCCTTGGATCGTGGTGGGGCGCACGACGCCCGGTCAGTGCGAACCAGTATATCTCGGGCTCTGGACATTAGTAGACACGCTGTGTCATTAGCTTCGACGGCACCACTAAACACCGGTGCCGAAAGAGCGAGCCACCGTTACTCGCGCATCGAGCTCTTAAGCGTGACCTCCGACTCTGAAGAAGAAGACGAGAAAGGTAGTCTGTTCCAAAAGCACGGTATCATCAACTCACAATCTACCCTCGAGGAAAGTCATGATGCGGCGACAGGCATGTTCTCATCTCCGGACTTGTTGACAGATACAGATGGACAGATCAATTGGCTAAAGGGCGCAAGGATAGGTGCAGGCACGTTTGGAGTTGTCTACTTGGGTATGAGTCCCACTACAGGAGAGCTTATGGCCGTCAAGCAAATTCCGCTTCCAACAGAAGACAGCTCGTCGGAGATGCACCAACTGATGATTGATCAACAGAGGGAAATGCATCTTTTGAAGGAATTGGACCATGAAAATATTGTACGATATTTTGGTGCATCCACCAGTGATGGGTGTTTCAATATTTTCTTGGAATACGTTCCTGGGGGAAGTGTGCTGTCGATGCTCACCTCATATGGTCCCTTTGAAGAGCCATTGATCCGAAACTTTGTGCGCCAAGTGCTTATCGGGCTCAGTTATTTGCACGGGGAGAATATCATACACCGTGACATCAAGGGCGCGAATATTTTGATCGATATCAAAGGCACCGTGAAGATCGGAGACTTTGGGATCTCAAAGAGAGTGAGTGCCGGCGATGAGGAAGAACAAGCCGATAAGCAACTGCAGCGAACACGCCGGCGGGCATCACTTCAAGGCCTGGTATTCTGGATGGCACCTGAAGTGGTGAAACAGATTGCTTATACCAAAAAAGCCGACATCTGGCTGGTGGGGGCCCTCATCGTGGAGATGTTCACCGGGTCACACCCTTTCCCACTGCTCAACCACATGCAGGCGATATTCAAATTGGGTACACTCGTGACGCCGCAGATCCCTGACCAATGTACCGCCGAGGCCACCGATTTCCTAGGCAAGACGTTTGAAATCAACTATGAGAAACGCCCAGATGCGATCACCCTTCTCTCAGACACATTTCTAAATCCCCTTATTCTATCGAGACCAGAAAAGTAGACTCCCTGCCATTTATAGGTCCACTCGATAGCACAAAAGTCTTGACAATCTTTTCAAACTCTAAAACCACCCAGCCCCTCAAAGCAAAACAGTAGCCCCCTAAATCTGACGTCATAACCTGCACCTGCATATAAACACACACGCAAAGACCCCTCCTCTTCCACTCCCACTCCGTCGACCCGACCCCCCGCGGGGGCACAATTATTATTTAAATGGGAGTTGGTTCAGCGTGATCAGCGAACTGTCGATGATTTAAGAAGAGTTACCCCGCGTCTCCCGAAAAGCTTGGTTGTTGCGGTTTCTACTTTATAAGTTAGCAGTATCCTGTGATCAATCCCTTTCAATACTCTATCGGCATACATCAATTTCTTTTTTGCGGCCGCTCTCTAATCTCGGTTTACCACATTTCGTTCAAACGTTTGTGTATAAATTTACTAGCCGCCACTGGTGACTTGTGGCATTTCCAATAAAGTCTAATTCCCAGTCCTACTTGATTTAGATGGAAATTCCCTTGAAGTCAAAACCAAAGGTTTCTACCGTGAATCTCTTTGATGACTATAAACGTTCTCACCCCCTTGGCGTTGATTCGGCGGGTAATACCCCTCCTACGCCCCCTTTGGCATCTGCGCGCAGGCCATCGACTCAGAAATCCGTCTTGAGCTCTCAACTCGCCCAAGCCCGTTCTCAGACCAATGCCAGCCCCGCTAGCCACGTCATTTCGGAGCCTCGTGCCACTCACATGGACGTCTCCTATTCAACCCCAGTTGACACCAAACATGATGGTAGAGGAGATTTTGCCAAGTACAAATTGGCTCGTACTTTCTCCGAGGCAGAAGTCGGCCACGAGTACTCTTCGCACCGCTCAAATGGCACTCCGCAGCCTCCCGCCGGACGGGAGCTCCCAAAAGGCCCCTTCTCGCCTCTAGATGGAGATCTGAAGGTACATTGTAGCGACGGAAACGCGCGTTGCGATCTTGGTTTCGAGGACGAGTACATTCCCGGTTTGGATTTCGGAGATATGGTCGGTCGTTGGAACATGACAAATGCTTCTCACAAACGATATATGGGTGATTCGGCTGGCCTCGTACTGCGACCAGCCTCATCAAATTCGAGCACTCCCATCAGCAGAGAGGAGTCTTTCCTAGACCTCAATACGTTGCATGCAAAAGTGGCTCCTCAACCCATTAATACTCGTGTCCCACCCATTGGCAGTCGCTTCTCATTTACAAAATTGTCAGACACAATGAAACTTCGAACGCCTCAGAGTGGTAGCGTTGTGAACAACGAAGATTTCCTCAAATTCGAAGTGTCCGCGAATAGGGCAAGGCCAACTCTTGATGCTATATCTCCAAATCGATCTACAGAGTTTCTCGCTGGTGAACACCAAAATAAGAAGCAAAGGCCGCTCCAAGGAGGTATGGCTCAACCAGAGGTCAATTACGAGACCATCCTCAATAGTTTACCGACGAATTTCAATGACTTGCCCTACTCACAACGCAAAAGAGTCGTCACGTCCCTCTCCGGGTCGGTTGACTTTTCGCAATTTTCGCTTTTTGCAAAGAATTATTGCAACGATAAGTATGGAAGCTCTAGTTCGGTGGGCTCTCGCCGAACTTCCAAGAGCACCACAGGCACAATCTCCCAGAATGGGAGCTTTGTTCGCCGCTCGCGTCGCGGGAGCATGAATACCGTGGCCTCGCGATTGCTTGCTCTTTCCTCTGTCACCGACATGTCGAAAATCGGCCTGCCCGAGCCAAAACACGACGTGGACGAAACGGGAGCGATTGTTATGGACCATGTTTTGGGAAGGGTCATTGGGTTTGGAGCGTGGGGCATCATCCGTGAATGCAAAGACCCCGAGGGGAATATCATGGCCATGAAGATTGTCAAGTCTAATAGGCCTGCTTTAGACTCCAGCACAGACCAATCGCCCGGATCTTCATCCCAGGATACTTGTCAGCACTATAATCCCAAGGTGCTCAATGTGTTCCGCAAAGAAATCGATATATGGAAACGCTTGCATCACCCTAATTTATTGGAGTTGTACCGGTACCATGAAACAGACTCGGCCATTTTTTGCATTATGAATCGAATCTATGGTGGGACTCTCTTTGAGGTTGTTTCCAAACGAGGATTGTATAATGCCGGAATACTTTCGGGCCCGATTTCATTCTCCTTTAAAGAGCAAGAACTCCGCTTGACCGATGTCGTCAGTTGCGCCAAGCAGATTGCAGGTGCGCTTCAGTATTTGCATTTTGAAATGGGGATTGTCCATGGTGATCTCAAATTAGAAAACGTCTTGGTTGAAGAGCAGGCCAGGCCAGACTGCGATTCAGACAATTCTCCACACCTTAAGATATACTTGTGCGATTTCGGCATGTCCCGCGTATACTCGTCGAGAGTGAGTCGCAACACCTCAATGAAGAGAAGCACGACGGGAAACGGCGAGAATGACAAGCGGAGCAAGTCTTCGTTCACCCACAAACGCCGACCTTTGGTAAACGACGATGCCACTCTCACGCTGAAGTTGGGAAGCCCCGAAAATTCGTATTTGAATTTCACTGCGGAACTAGATGACGCCATTCGCCGCAACATTCAAAAAGTCAAGCTGAGGAATAAGGAGGGCACTTCATATCCGTCTTCATATTCCCAGGACGACCTGATGATTGGCACGGGCTTCTTCTCGAAGCGCGTGGGGCCTCTGATGCAGTCTGTTCGCTATACACCTACTGAATCACAGACGTCATTGGCCGAAGCTCCTTCACTCGAACACACCAAACGATCTTTGGAGTCGGGCATCTACAAGTTTCCAGAACGCAGCGCCGTAGATGCGGACTTGCCGCATTCGCATATTGGGTCTCTCCCTTACGCGGCACCAGAGCTCTTAACACCATCACCTCCCCCGTTGGGCCCACTGGCCGATATCTGGGCGTTTGGTGTGCTCCTTTTTGCGATGTGCGTGGGAAAGCTTCCATTCCAACATCTGAGTGAGTCCAGACTTCGCGCAATCATCTCCGCCGGCCGGTACCTGCGCGAAGACCTCCTCAATGCCTGCCTCCTTCGCTGGATTATGGAAGATGAAGAAGAAAAGCTGCTCCAATGTAGTCACGGCACCGTGGGGCGCAGCATGAGCGTGATGGAAGGGGGCGACCTCTTGGGAACCTTGGATCCTGAACGATCAGCGCAATTAGAGACGTTGCGCAAAGAGTGGCTACAATACCATCACGAGCACCGCGATGAATTTAAAGGCTTGTACGATATAATCGCTGGCAGTCTAGAATCAAACATCACAAAGAGGTGGGATTTGGACAAGATCTGGACATGCTTGGAATCGGGGCTCAGTTGATGCCCCTTGCCATAATAAACCTATTCCTAAAACGGTCCTCAAGATCTTTCTACGACCGGCTCGCGGCTAGTGTTTTCATAGATGTGTTGCACGCGAGTTGCAATACGACACTCGGCTGCTACCATTTAAGCTGTGCAACAAAAGACACATCTACACAAACCCAATTGGGATTATGACGTCATGTGTCTCTTGATGCCTCCCCGCCTCTAATATTTTCGCAACTTCGTTTAAAAAGCCTTCCTTCCCCCCTCCCCCCCCACAACGTTGTCACAATTGGGATTAGCAGTCACCGCTTCGAGAGCATGTGGTCGCTCGGATCACATGGCGATACGGTTGTGGCAAGTGCTTCATAACAGTGCTTTTCTCTGTACCATTTCGCTTTGGTTGTGGGGCGTCTCTATAGTGAAACTTGTAGTTCAGCCAACGCCGCACAAAATATCAGGGATGCGCGTCTCTCTTTGCTAAAACGCAAATTTCCTATTTGTGACAAATCATTGCTCAGTTGTGAAACCACGCCCTTTCACATTATCAAGTTTAGTAGATTTGATCCCATATCAATAAAAACCGTTCTTGGAACACGCCGAACATGTTGATTAGACTTGCTTGCAAAGTGCTCTCGAAATCCTGGGCACAAACTTGCACTCTGTGACTGGCCCACTCAACGAACCTCATCTGGTGACCGCTCCAGTCGGCCTTAAAACTGGAATATTTTTTCCGTACAAACCAAGCCTTACAATAGGAGCATCTATGCAACCGCAGTGTAGGCGCCACCATGACATCACACAGCGTGAGCTTTATGGCCCTGTTCTTCCGAATTGGTTGTTGTTATGGGATGTCATCGCGTGAGTTGTGGTATATAAGGCGCTCTATTCTGCACGCTTAGATGCAGCCTGGTAAGCAAAATGATGAACATTTTGTCCCGGACAAGCCATATGGGCCTTGAGGGTCGCCCATTGAGATTGGTATCGACCCTTATTGCCGTAACTGGTTTCTCTTTATTCGGTTACGACCAGGGTTTGATGGCCGGAATCATTACCGCACCTCAATTCAATGATGACTTCCCCGCCACTTTAAGTCACGGCAAGGGCGATACGCACGCCACAGTCATCCAGGGTGCCGTAACCTCGTGTTATGAAATTGGCTGCTTCATTGGTGCCATTTTTGTGTTGCTTTATGGTGACAGATTCGGTCGTAAACCAATGGTGGTTTTCGGTAGTGTCATTATTGTGGTAGGTACAATTCTTTGCATTGTTGCATTCAAAGAGCATTGGGGATTGGGTCAATTCGTCATTGGCCGTGTTGTTACTGGTGTGGGCAATGGTTTGATGACTGCAACTATCCCAGTGTGGCAAAGTGAGATGGTCCGCGCCGAAAACCGTGGACGCATGGTGAACTTGGAGGGTTCAGTGGTAGCCCTTGGAACTTTCCTCGCATACTGGATTGATTTCGGATTGTCATACGCTTCTGGGTCGGTGTCATGGCGCTTGCCCATCTCTTTGCAGATCGTCTTCGCCGTTTTCGTCTTTTTCGGTATGATACAAATGCCGGAATCCCCGAAATGGTTGCTTGCTCACGATCGTAAGGAAGAAGCCCTCTATGTGATGTCAAAGCTCAAGGGCACTGAGCCCTCTGACGATGAGATTGTTGCTGAAGTCACGATGATGGAGGACGGCCTCAATGTCCTCAAACACATCAAGACTGGTTACTCCGACTTGTTCACCGGCGGTAAGGGCCAACACTTCCAGCGTATGCTTGTTGGTGCCTCCACACAGTTTTTCCAGCAGTTTACCGGTTGTAATGCTGCCATCTACTATTCCACTGTCTTGTTTGAAGAGACCATCCAATTAGATCGCCGAATGGCATTGATCTTGGGCGGTGTCTTTGCGACCGTTTATGCCTTGGCCACCATTCCCTCCTTCTTTTTGATCGAGACTTTGGGTCGTCGTAACCTTTTCTTGATCGGTGCCACTGGCCAAGCCATCTCGTTCACCATAACGTTTGCTTGTTTGATCGACAGCACAAAGCAGAATGCCAAGGGTGCTGCAGTGGGGTTGTTCTTGTTCATTGTCTTTTTCGCGTTCACCATCTTACCATTGCCATGGATTTACCCCCCTGAGATCAACCCCTTGCGTACCAGAACCACTGCCACTGCGGTTTCGACTTGCTCAAACTGGGTCTCGAACTTTGCGGTCGTCATGTTCACGCCCATTTTCATTGGAAAGTCCGGCTGGGGCTGTTACTTGTTTTTCGCCCTCATGAACTACTTGTGGATCCCCATTATCTTCTTCTTCTACCCTGAGACTGCTGGTAGATCGTTGGAAGAGATTGATATCATCTATGCTAAATCACACCTTGATGGCCGCCAGGCATGGAGAGTTGCCGCGACCATGCCCAAGTTGAACTATAGCGAGATCGTCGACATGAGCAATGAATTGGGACTCTTTGAGGGAGATGCCGAGAAGGCACATATGGAAGTCGCTGAGACAAAGAACCTGCAAACGGGACCCGATGAGATTTTGGATTTCAACGCCGACTCTTCCTCAGCAGAAATCAAGAGCACTAATCGGGTTTGATTCAGAGAAAACACTTAAACGATAGAAAAGTGGTTCAATGGATCATCACATTCTTCATGACCAGTTACATATTCACCCCTAATACATCAACTAATATTTATTCGCCGCTACCGTTGTATGGGGCACACCCTTCGCCGTCTTTGATCAAGGTTTACCTGCCAAAGAATTTCACACCGCGCCTGCTTTTTTATCGCCCTTTATGCTTATATAGCACCTGTTTTTTTGCCCAATATCCTTCTATAGCGCTCGAAATCTATTCGCTACCGTGAATTTCGAGGTTACGTTGTGAGCCACACGACTGCAACGCACCCACCAGCTATAAAGAAGGGCGTCCCCGCGAGTCTTTCCACGTGTATCGATATGTCTTTGCCAGATGGATACGTTTTCAGGCGCGTGAAGGACGCTGACTATGTCTCATACTGTGATACTCTTCGCGTGCTCACCACCGTAGGAGATGTATCTCTGGCGAATTTCTCCGGCTTGGTCGCTCACTGGTCGCTGCATGCAGAAATGTATCATCCTCATGTCATTGTCAACGAAAAGGGCCAAGTGGTAGCCACTGGGATGTTACTTGTTGAACGCAAATTGATTCATGATTGCGGATTGGTAGGCCACATTGAAGATATCGCAGTTTCTCTCGTTGAACAAGGGAAACGGTTGGGACAATATATGATCACGCGCTTGACGGAGCTAGCGGCAGAAAAGTCATGCTACAAGGTGATCCTTGACTGTGATCCCAAAAACCAAGCGTTCTACGAAAAATGTGGCTATTCCAATGCCGGCTGCGAGATGACCCGTCGCTTTATTTGAACGAAATATGCATTATATGTATACTGGTGCTATATCTTCTCCAATGCCTGGACGTTAGTAGTTTTCAATGAATGGAAGCGCAAAAGATCGGCCGCGTTTGCTGATACAATATACTGTAGAAAAAGCGGTATATTGGTCCCTGAACAATTCACACAGTGACGGTCTTGCAATGCTTGAATAGTACGTACCTCCATTGAGACAACCGAATTACCACGAATCACCTGTAATAGTTAGTATTGATTTTATTGTGAATTGAGGTTTATACATACCACTGTGCCAAGACTAAGCTTGTCGCCATCCAGCTTCTGTTCCAAAGCTTCAGTGAGAGTGATATTGAGGAAGACCTATTTTAGTTAGTAACTTAATTCAACTTCAAGTAGCGAGACAATACGTACATCGTATCCCTTCAAGATCCCAGTGACCTTGCGTGAACCATTCATTTGAACCAGCAAATGTTTGTTCATATACTATAATGGTGTTAGTAATGGATTGGCAATAAAGTAATAGAGTGTAATGTATACATACTGCTTTCAACTCTGGAGCAGAGACCATGATGTGCAAAGAAGAGGAGATGGTCAATTGAGCACAGGGCCTGAAGGATGGACTTGGAAAAAAACAATATTTGCGCTCCGCATTTCGACTGCTACGAGGCTTGAAGGCCAGTTGGTATGAGGGGGGCAGGGGAAAAACGATCAGAGCAGCGTGAGTCTCTCGACGATCATTTGTATACACGACACGAGAGATTGCTCGCCCAAAAAGCTACCTTAGTTGCGAAATTGACAAAGCTCGAGGCTCGCCATTCGGCTTTGACGCGCACAGGACAGACACGGGACGAGAGAAACAATATCGAGGATTCTGCAGCATCCAATTTGCTTATTCCGTCCTTCCCCTTTCGTGCTGATGATGAAACTGATGCTTTGTACAAGTGGGGTGTCAAGCCATCCACAGAAACAGCCGAGCGAAAACTGCTTGTGCGCATGTTCATGCCTTTCATTGAGGTGGAGAAGTTGAGTATGGCTCACGATCAGACCGTGAATGGCGCGCCGAGAATCGGCTTTAATTTCACGATTGTGCTGCCACTGTTATTCGAAGTCTCGCTCGGTTTAGTATATGGGTCGGAATCTAAGGTGCTCGACCAAATTGTTTGGACGGATAGCGATACGCAAATCGCAAAGTTGCATCTCCTATCATCGCAACATTGTGACGCAATCACCAGAAACTATATCCCTGCAAAGAGAATCGATTTGATTATTTACGGTCTTGACAAAATGGCAGAAGCATTACATAGACGCGTATCTACATTCCATGAAATCAGAAAAAAGTTTGGTGCCATTCTTCTGGATGGGAGAAAAGATGCCGAGCTGCCACAAGATGAAGCCGATTCCAAGGTTCTTAATGAGCTGAGACGGATTCTGGCCTTGGATTTTCGAGTCATTTATAATGACGAGCAGCAACGCGTATCTCTTGAATGGATAGTGGGTATTGACATCTCTTTGGCAAACAGCACGGTGTGCATTACCTTGAAGGCCCATAATGCACGCACCAAGCAAATGAAAAACATCGACCTTTATTTCCAGCTCCTTCAGGAGCCTTATGGCGTCGTGGGAGCCTTAACTATCATCTTCCAGCGCATGTTCGGCATCGAGGCAAGCATAAGGTAGAATCCCGGTCACATGGTCGAGACCGACCCCTTTTCCAAATCTAGCGAGATGTTATCTTGAGATTTTGCTCGCGCCAAGTGTGACGAAATCTGGCGACTAATGTTATCAAGTGCATGGTTATAACAATGGGAGGTGAGCTGCAACGTAAAAGCAGTTCGTTCGTTGGCCTCGTCAAAGTGATGTAATGGGCGCACATTAAACTTCAGCTTGGGGTCGAAGAGGGACAGACCAAAGTCGCGATAACATTGGAGCTCTGCGCCCAGCAACACCTCCAGGCGTAGATCTTCCCAGGTCATGCCCACCAACTTGTTGAAGATACTGCGCTTATACTTGAAATAGCGATATGACCAGTGGCCGAAAATGACTGTCTTTTTGTTGAAAGACGCAATGCTGGCTTTCGACAGCGTGCGTACTTGTTGTATAATGATGTTTGACTTCTCCACCATCTCCTGTTGGTGGGACGCGAGCCAATCAATAGACATTCCCAGTGCGTTGAAGGCTGTGCTTGTCTGAGGCTTGAAAAAAGGGACAGTCAATCCACCAACATTAGAAGCCACGTCGGCGGCCTCGATGTATTTCCGGTCAAACTCGGCCTGAAGGTCAGGATTCGCTTGTAGAGGAGGGAACTTTCTTGGAGTTTTATTAGGCTTACTTGAGCCGGTTGAAATGGAGACCATAAACGATCCGTTTTGCGCAATTTTGCGCCTTTTGGGCGAGCCGTGTGGCGAGAGTTCGAGCTCTTCACTGTGCGGATCTGCCTTCACTGGCGAGGAGCTGATCGCTGCCGAAGCTTCCTCTTCCAGTAGATGCGGACTTGTGAAGCCTTGGTCGGTGCCAGTCTTGGCATTGGCGGCCTCAGCCTTCTTCGGTTTTATGGCACGCTTTAGTGCTGCCAGCAAAGGTTCTTCCGCCAAAAACTTTTGTCTGGAGTCGTTCATGACTTGAGCAAAGGCAACCTCGGCTGCGGTATCGACATCAACTAATTCACGTTGCGAATTCGATAACTCCGGGCAGGATGGCATGTGAGGCCCGCCAAAAGGGTTCCCGCTTCGATTCACGAGGTCTGTTTCGAGGTACAGGTATATTATCCATAACAAGCATTGCGCACGCGCCAGAGGGTCGAGGTTACTGTTAGAGAAGAGCTGCGATACGGCGGTGGACACAGGATGCGCTGCCCCTAAAGTGGAGAGTCCATTTGTGAAAAGGAATAAGAGCTGCGTTATGGTAGTGTGTGCCCGTTTTTTTGCAGCGTCGGGACCTGAAAAGTCATCAAGCGACATGCACTGTTGCGGGTCTTCGCAAGTGGCTTTAAGGATTGTTTTGACGCGAGGGGTGTCCTGTAGTTGAATGGGTTTTTCCACTCCCAGTACATGCTGGAGGGAAGGGATCGAGTGGTAGGTGCGAACGGTCAGTTTATAGTCAGGCACAAAGTTGATTGTAGTGTTCAATCGACCAATATTCACAAGTAGGCAGACTTTTGCGACGGCAAGGGCCATTTGATGGTCTGAATGGAAGCGTTCGCGCAAAACCTTGGAGCATTTTGAGGATTTGGCAATGGTGTCAATATACAATTCGGCGAACGTGAGTTTTGAGGATGCGTCTAGAGGACTGGAAAAGGCGCGCGTTTCGTTTGTGAATAAGCTTTCCAAAAAGTCAAATTGAATGTCGCTCCTATCAAGAGGCTCACCATCCGACTTCTTAAGCTTTGTCTTGAGGATGGACTGATCTTGAAGCGCCATGCATTCAGAATTCGAGATCAAAAATGGAATTTCAGCGGTGTTCGAAAGCACTGGATCCGAAGCAACAAAGGGTTCCAGACCATTAGAGATGGCGGTCTCTGCAATATTTGACCCTGCTGCGGTCAAAGCAGGAGAAACGGTTGACGTGGGATTCTCAGTTGTCTGAGGAATCTTGGGCCCACTGAAAGCTTCAGCCGAAGATTGGGCCGTGGCAAGGTGAGAGTTTTCAATTGGGGCAGCATTCAGCGAAGGAGAACCATTCTCTTTTGGCAGCATGGCGGGACGTGGCTGACTCGACGAGTCCGATTCGTCCAATAAACTCAGAATGGCAAGTACATCTTTCCGGGGCAGCACCGATGGTCTTGCATCATAGGTGTCATGAATGGGATCATAACTCATACCCAACACGAGTGTATAGTAGGGAACTATGAAGTGATGGGGGGAAAATAGGACACTCCAGTTAGGGACCACTGCAACTCGATACACCGAGGGAAAATCAAGAAAGAGTTGTAGATGGTAGTAAGGGCGTTGCTACGATGATTGATAAAAATTTAAAAAAAGAACGGAACTGCGTGAGGGCGAGCAGCTGCCATTTTGGAAACTTTGGTGGCGCCCAAATTGGCACACATCGCAGTCACAAGGGCAGGTGGAGAAATATTGTTTTGACGATCAATGCCGGCCGCTATCCGCGAGTCCACCACCACTCCACTAACATTCTCATCCGGGATTCACTGGGGAAAAAAAACTTTTCACGAGGGGGGTGGGGCTGTAGCTGTGCCCCTTACCCTGTGGCATGTCCTGTTCCACATACAGTTTCGTAGACTCCAATGGTACCCGAGTATGCTTATAGCCTAGGCCTCTGATCGGTCATCTCCCTTGTACCTCTTCCAAGCGTTGATTTCCTATGTAAATTTCGGATCAATCCTATCATGGACGCGTCTCCAACAGTCCTCCATTTAATTAATTTTACCCCCTCTCCGAGTCTGATATGACGTCATCGGCGATTCCACCGGTGTTCTCCGTGTTGTTCTCCATGTTGCTAAGACAAATGGCGCTAAAAGTCCACGTATCCTCGGATCGGAACATGGGTTCATGGTTTTTCGCGGACGTCTGAGATTGAGATGGATTTTGGGAGTAGAATTGCATTGTATGGAGTGTCTGCCAAATATGAGACTTTAAAAGCAGTTATGATTCCACTTCGCGTTGTATCATCTACTTGTACATGGATTTAAGGGTCTTTCCCCATGTAAATTGGCCTTAGCGCCATCTCAAATCATCTTGCGATAACTCTGTCCCTATTTTGTACCGGGGTTATTAAAATCGTACATCTAAGGAACCGTTCCCAGATCGACTGGTCTTCACATTGATGCCCCGTCTCATACTTTGAAAGTTACTCTATATCTAGCAAAGAATTTACCATTCACGATTGACCTTTTCAAATAAAGCTTAATCGAACCATCAACTTGTATACTTGGTCTCTGCCTCGTGATACGATCCTCTCTCGATATAGCACCAGTGTAATTTTATCAAGTGGTACAGGACTCGGAAAGATCTTCAAAATTTTACCGGCTGCGAATCAGCAAGTCGATTTGCACTGCAACAGTTTTTTTCCGACTGCGGTGCCTCACCTCACCATTTGCTAAGGTCGATCAACTCCAACCAAGTGAAGGTGGAAAGATCTCGCGAATAGACAACCGGCCCCCAATCTTTCGCTAATCGTGTGTTCCTGCAATGCCTTCTCCGTCGTGGCCTAAACTTCAATTGTTTGACTTTACTCCCATTAGGGATCCATACTATCTGTCATTAGACGCTCTCTACTCCGACCCTTCACTCCTGGCCATTGCCGCCACGAATACCTTTTTGGTGCTTGCCGTCCATGATTTCTACTTGAAACTCATCGATCCTGTTTCTTACGTCCAACATGCTTACTTTGCGGCCTTCGACGATGGGTACAATATCAGCTACCTTCATCCGGTCCCCGCTTCTAACTTGATAGTTGCCGTTGCTGAAAGATCTTCGTTCCCTTCAATTCTAAAGGTCTTTGACCTCACTAAATCAGTCACGCTAGCGCTGTCGTCCTCACTGTCCTCCATCAAGCATCATTACCTTACCCAAGCTCAAATCAGTTACAAGGATAATGCATTTCCTATCAGTTGCATGCTGGCCAATTCTGATATCTCATGCATCGCTTTCGGATATACTGATGGAAAGGTCATACTTCTCAGAGGCGATTTATTGCGTGATCGCGGTTCGAAACAGCGGTTGGTTTTCCAATCAATTCATCCCATCACGGGCTTGCATTACAATACACAGCAAGATCTCTTCTATGTTGTTACGACCTCTGAAATATGCACTATACCAACAACAGGCCGCAACAATTGCAAGCCAACAACTATTCTAGCCCATGATGCTGCAATTGATTTGAATTGTCTGGACATCGACCCTTTCTCTCATGAGCTCATCGTGGCGGACGAAAAGACTGTTCGCAGATATAACCATTCTACGATGACAAACTCCACTTCTTATCCGTGCCCCAAATCTCGCATATTCAGATTACCCACCAAGGATTATTTGCTCGTGGTTTCTGCGGCCGAGGAAACCAATTCGGCAAATGGCCGCAACAAACTGATCTCCACGGTATCGATTCTCGACATGCGCAACTCGATAGTCTCCTTCAACTTGATTCTTCCCAATATCCGTGTCACTCACGTTCTACAAATCATGAGCGATGCAGCCTTCATCTCCAATGACGGAATCCTCCATAAACTCGTTGAAAAGCCCGAGCGTGAACAGCTCCAGTTGATAGTTCAACGGGAAATGTTCCCGCTCGCTTTGGAACTAGCGAATCAGCAGCAACAGCTGCCCGCTGAATTGCTCAGCATCACGAAAGCTTACGGCGACTACTTGTACGCCAAACAAAACTACGACGAGTCTATTCTTATCTTCGTCAAGTGTTTGGAATATTTCAAGCTAGTTGATGATACAAATGAATTGGAGGATTTCGTCTTGATCATCATAACACATTTCAAGGATGTTTCCAACATTGCTAACCTTGCAAAGTTCTTGCGCCGTCTTTATGAGCTCGATGCAGCTACTAACGATCACATAACCCTTCTATTCTGTTGCTATTGTAAGCTCAAACTCACGGTGGAGCTCGATTCTTTCATTGAAGATATTGACGTATCCGCTGACGACTCCAAGTTCCAGGACCTCAATTTCCAACTCATCATCAACTTGTTCGAGGAGTGTGGCTACTCCGCTCAGATGATCAAACTATTGAGTAAACTCAACCAACACAGCCTTATTGTCGGCATTCAACTCGATGACTTGCATGTACCGGATGAAGCATTGGCATTGGCAAAAAGCCTACCTATCGATGATTTGCTCAATGTTCTTGTCGTCCATTCGAAACTGTTCTTGGACTCTCGGCCTATCGAGACGACCCAGTTGCTCATTAACGTATTTACAGGCAAATATTTGCCCGCGCCAGCGAACAATTCCGCTAAGAATACGAAGGACGTCGCCCTCATTGACAAGTCCAACGTTCAAATCAAAGCCAATGGCCAATATAGCATTGCAACTCAGGTCTCCGAATCTTTGTTCCCTTTAAACAGCTATACGTCCTTCATGGACTATATCTCATCGTCGGGCGGGCACTCATTGGATAGCAATGTGCCTCAGGATCCCACATATATGCCGCCACGACCTGGAATCGTGTTCACCAGCTTCATCAATCATCAATTGGAGTTTGTCATCTTTATTGAGGCTTGCTTGCACGCTTATGAACAGCAAAACGTCGCCACCGATCTCGCAAGCTTGACAGAATCATTGCTTGAACAGTACTTGTCTTTGCATCATCAATGCGCGCAAGCTACAGACGATTCTGGGGCCGACGATTGGGCACGCAAAGCGCGGCAATTGTTAGGTCGACATGCCCAAGCTATGGACAAGTCCAGGCTCCTGCTATTATCTCATTTGTATCGCTTCCCCCTAGGGAGCGCTAACAATGCGTCCGCTCCTGAACAATTGATACAAAAGTTTACAGTGCTTCAAATCGCCGGCGACGTTGATGCATGTATTGATCTCGTGACAGAGTCAGGGCACGAATGCCACGAACTTTATAAGCTTATGCTTAACATGGCCTCTGCAAGCAAGAGAAATTTTGAGAAAATCGGCGAGCCCGGCATAATCGGTCTACTCGAAAAGATTTACACCCTGAAGCTCATGGCTCCTCTAGAAGTCTTGGACGTTTTGTGTAAGCATCAAACCGATGGTGAAGAGTTTGTGCCAGTCAGTGTGGTCAATGCTTTCCTTTTGAAACACTTTGATGCTCAAGATAAGGAGATTGCCAATAATGAAAAGCTTATTGCTCATTACGAAAAAGAGTCAAGTAAGGCGTCCCACGAACTCTCGCAGCTCGTGTCCAAGCCTATGGTGCTTGATCAAAAGACATGTTCTGAATGTAATACACCGCTTGATTTCCCTTTGGCTCACTTCAAGTGCTCTCATTCATATCATCAGCGATGTCTCGATGTCAAGTCAATCGTGTTCCGGTCGCTTGACGATTTGGATCCCTCGCAAAAGCATTGCCCCCAATGCGCGAACCAAATCGACGACGCAATGCGGATGAAAGAAGCCCTGAAATTGGCCCGCGAACAATACGACACGTTCAAGTCTCTGCTAGAGGAGTCGACTGATCGTTTCAAATACATGTGTGATTACTTGGGCAAGGGACTCATGGATGAAGAGCCCATCTTGATAATGCAGGAATAAATATTTTGGTTGCTGTTTTTATTTTTCGCAGCCATTGCTGCGAATCTGGTTCATCCTTGAAACACGGTGCGACTTGTCAATGTGTAGTTATATTCCATCTTTTGCCCCGTCATTTTCTCTACTACGGGAAAGGCATGCTTGCTCTTCAAGAGGACGACGTATACTGTCCTACGTGGCTAAAACACTATGTGCAACCTGTCCCCAGCGGCTCATCGCATCTCAACAGCCCTTACGTGAAATCCATACTTGAATTCGTCAATAGCGAACAACAATTCATCAGAGATTTGAAGGAGTCAATAACCTTTATTCAGTTATGCGAAAGCAATGAGAACTGCTCTGGAGTCTCGTCTCAACTATCTCAAGTTTGCCATTCATTCGCCCAGTATTTCGAAATATTGATGCTGGCAATCCATTCCAATACCAAGAGTGTCCACGATTTTAGCTCTAAACTGGATCTTCTGGGCATCCTTCTGCAATGCGACCTCAACAAAGTGCACGTCCTGCAATTACTCGAACATTGTTTGGACTCTCCACGCCCTATGCCCACCAAAGCCAGCATTTTATCACTTTACCTGAAATCCCAATACCTCAAACACCTTTTCCCTCCGAATTCTGCGGCATTGCATCCTATCAAGCAAAATGTAGCACTCATTGTTCGTCATATACGTGCATATCCCTCTCTCCTCAAGAAACTCAGCTCACTGGCAAGTTCCCATCTGTCACCCATCTCTGAAGTGATCAAACACGATCTCAATGTATCGCTTATACGCATGAATTCCTACTTGGAAAATTTTGCCAATCACTTTGCTTCGCAGGTACACGAGGACCCCAGTCTGTGGGAGGACTTGGCATCCATCGACGCCCAAGTTGCGCAAATACTCGGTGGATCGTCATGCCCGGGCTATACCGTCTTGGACTCAGCAAGTGACTATAAGGTTTTGGGGATGCGTGCCCCTCCGCCCAAAGAGACGGTGAACCGCAAAGCATCTAGGCGGCGCAAAGCTACAGATGATACCTTGAGAAAGTTGATCCAACAATATGGAAAGTTGCTCCAATGCAAAACGAGAGCGTTGGATGATTTGCGTGAAAGCGTGATACAGCACCGTATAGCAATTGCAGAATTCTACCAACACCAACTAGACTATTGCGCCAAGTGGGAATTGCACATGGACGCCCCATCGATTGGGAATTCTACCCCATTGACAGCCGAATCCCACTATATCAAGTCAGCATGGTGGTCATTCCACGAGAAAATAAAGGGATGCGGAGGCTACGTATCTACTGCAACGAATGATCTTGATGAGCGAGTACAGAAGCCTTTAGATGAGATCAGACGTCTTTGTGAAAACGCGTCGAAGCGGGTTCGCTCCTATCACCGACTACTTGAAGGAGCCGACCCAGATTTGGTCAATCACGAGCTCGCAATAGCGGCCAGTGAATGGACTGAGGAATTGCCCCTATTTTTAGACTATATGGACGAGGCTATTGAACTCTTAATGACGGCACTCAACAAAGTCACACTGGAATGGGCAAGCCTGATGATTGGCTCGCGACGACGGCAAGAATTCATTGACATGAATCGTCAGCACCATCCGCTCAACATATGCAAGAATGCCGATATCATATCCTACTACCAAACACAATTCGATATGTCCATGGCCTGATCGGTCAAGGCTGGCCCCGTAATTTAACGATGTGACGTCATGTGGGAACACCCGTGCCGCAATTAACACTCCACATTTTGTGTGGGGGCCCGAGGAGATTGCGACAAAAAATGAACGGCTCGGTGGGAAGAGAGCAATTGCTAGTTTTTTTCAACCACACCATTTCGACTATCGATCGTGTGACCTTGATCAAAAACTGTCCCACTCATCTATAGATTCAACAATGTCTGCCTCTGCTCCTGCTCCTGCCTCTGCTCAATCAGCATCCGAGCCTGCTGGTCAAACATCGCTTTGTCGCTTGTTGACTTGGAGAGATCCCGTCAGAACCGGGACGACTTTTGGCTCGATCATCGCCGCTTTGATGGTCGTCAAACTGATCAATTTGATCACCTTGCTCCTCCGCGCATCGTATTGGTTCTTGCTTCGTATGTAAATGCATCTCGCCACCATTTCCACCATTATACTAACCATTCCAGTGCTTGCCGCCACCGAATTCGTGTCCAAGGTTATTCTCAAGAGAGGTATCGTCTCCAGCTACAAGCCTGCATCTCGCTCTTACGCCACTTGCTTCAACAAAAACGCATTGCCTTTTTTGGCTGACTTGAACGTTCGTATTGAGGCAGAGATACAGAACATTGTCAATGTGACTGACATTGAATTGACTCTCAAGGCCGCCGGTATCTGCTTCCTTGCGTACGTTCTCTCATCTGCATTCTCGCTCTACTCATTGCTTGTGGCATTTGTAGTTTTGGCGTTCACTGGTCCAGTCACTTATCACACTTACAAGTCTGAGATTGATGCCCAAGTCTCGAAACACATGACGTGCGCCAAATCCCAAATGTGCAAGGCCATGAAGCAAGCTGAGACCAAGGCCAAACCTTACATGGATTGCGTTGCAAAGAAAGCTGCACCTATCACCAAGCACTTGGAGGGTCTCTTGCCCAACACCTCGCGTACTGCGGGATCTAACGTCACGTCTACTGAAAAGAGTTTTGGCACCAAAGCTGATCAATCTGTCTCCGTCTCCAAGGAGCAAGAAAAGGCCGCACAGCTGCAGGCCGCTGCCGCTACCCAAGCCGATTCAATTGCCACGCACAAGGAATCTGTTCCGGCTGCTGGATCATCGTCGAATTCCACCACCATTCCTCCCGTTCCTATTGCTACTGAATTTCACACGGTTAAGCCTAGATCGTCTGTATCCCTGTCTTCCAACCCTGATGCTTTCTCTACTGGTGCCATGAAAGCGACCGAGAACCCTGAAACCTTGACCCACCATGCTCCTACTCTGCAGGTCGTGGAGGATATTAAGGCAGCGGCAGAGGCCGGTCCCCTTCAGTAAAGCGGAACGTGCAAAATCAGGCTGCATAAAATTTACCCCCACATGTTTTTTTCGCTATATAGTCTTGTATCTGCCTTGGGAAAATTCAGGTGAAGACCACCAGCGCTAGTTAAACTTGTACGCCTGGCTACGTGGTGTACTGTAATCCATCGTGCCGACCATCTTCGGAGTAGGAGAGTGCGGCGTGGAGCATGAGCTTTAATTGTATTAGGTGAACAGTATTCATTGTGAGAATCTTTTTGTTTATGTATTTAGGCTGATGGTTGATGTGATCTCTTAAATAGATCGGGCTTGAGTTCGTGGCAACGTCACGAACAAACCTACTCGCATTCTGGCGGATTCGGGAGGCGAACAAAGCAAGCCACATATTTATCCCCATGATTTCGTGTGACTTTTTGGCCCTCTTCAGTACTGTTGTACATGATGCGTACGCAAGCGTCTGTCAGTTCCCATTCTTTGCTCAATCGTTCGAACAATGGGTGCTCTTCGAGATGTTTCAGCATCCATTCATGCAAATCTTTTACATCCGTGATCGTGTACACGATTCCTCCCTCGCGCAACACGTAGGCGTACTCTGATAAAAGCGTGTTGGTGATGATCCGAGCCTTGTGCTTGCGTTGCTTGAAATGAGGATCCGGGAAGCAAAAGAACATTTTGCTCAACTGACTTTTGCGGAAAAAGTTGGGCAAGAACTTCATGGCGTTGCCTCGAAGGACCGATATGTTTTGGAAATTGACCTCGTCATCCTTATGCTTATTGCGTAATGCAATGATCCTATCCTCAACATATTGCGTGACTTGCACTCTGATTTCCATGCCCAAAATGAGCTTCTTGGGGTATTCACGGGCCAAATCAACCATGAGCCCGCCAAACCCGCAACCTATATCGGCGATCTCGACTGCGGGACTGGGCACCGCCAGCTCTGTCGAAAAGTAGTGTGGGTAGAGTTGTTTCCAGTCCATTTCATCTGGTGATTGGGGATACTCCAAGCGGTGATCGGAGAACGGGTTCGAGTGAGCACGCTGACGATAGAACCGTTTTTTGGGCAAGTCCACTTCATCATGGATGGTGGTTTCATCGAATCGTGCCGACTTGAGCTTCTTGCGAGACTCCTCCTTCTGTTCTCGATAGATTCTACGCTTACTCTCCGCATCGAGGTTTTGAGTCTCGACCGAAGGCTCCCCAACGACGGCAACGTCTTGTTGTTTCGTCATTATCTTTCGCTGCTATAGCGATGATCATCGAATTCCCGATTTTATTTTTCGTTGCCCTTCAAGACAAGAATTTGGTATCACTGGTAATGCGAAGCGAGATTATTGAAGTTTCTGGCAACTATTAGTCCCGATGAGTCTAGTAAACGCTACAACTGTAGCTGTATGAGGTGTAGATTGATCCATTTGGCCTCGGTTGCTGGTCACATGCCAATTTTATGTAAATGAATAGATCCATACCACCTTTTGACTAGAGCTTGAAAAGTTTATTCTTGAAGAGCCAAGTAAATCTAGGGAATGAGTGAGTATATGTACATTGATGAAGGAAAGTCATGCCTGGATCGAGGAAATCTTCAAACTTCCCTTTCCGGCTGCTCTTGCTCTAAGGGATTCAGTTCTGAGGGGTCCATGTCCTTTCTGCGTTGGTCTAATGTCAAATACAACACGTTTGAAGCCGTCTCCAATGTTCTGACGAGGCCTGCGCCGCCCAATACAGTGAGCAATCCAGCCAATTGTGCCTGTAATTGTTCTTTGGAGGGCAAATCTTTGAACGACTTGACATCTCTCGAATCGTAGACCGAGCTTTCGATACGCGCTCCCACCAAGAAAAACTTATCCTGGAGCGGCTTGATTGCAGTCAAGACCCGAGCCACGACCGACGGATCACACATTTCGACGGTGATAACTCCAGTGGGGCCCACAAGCAAAGGAGCCAATGGGTGTTTGACGTCAATGTTCTTTTTAGTGTTACCTTCGGCAGCGGGGTCCTCTTCATGTGCTGACCTCAAGTATACATTGTAAATAGCGTTGGACACAACATGGAAATGAGCCCCGGCTTTATGCAAATCACTTCGAAGTTTGGTTGCTTCAGTTTTGGAAAGATTATTGTGATGAGCGTAAATGACTATCTGATTCTTATCGTTCAAGTACTTGTAATAGTCCATTAAGAATGTTTTTCGTGTCATGATTGGTTTGCCAGTATGGCGATTCTCGCTGACCAGACCAGCCAGCTCGACCGAGAACGGCATTGACGAAGTGCTGTTCATTCTGAGAACGCCTGATCTGGCTAGGCAGACAGGTCTCAAGAGCCGCGATATGGCTGTTGCTCTCAACATTTGGCTTCTGTTCGTTCCACTCCTTACTAGTCCCTACCATGAAATTTTCCAAATCAGCACCAAGTATAAAAACGTGATGCGCGCACGACCCATCACGACCATGCTTCTCATAAGCTGGTCCTCAATTCGAAGTTGCACACGCAGCAAAGAGTGCTTCTTGTTGTGGCTATTGACGACGAACAAATTGAACATGGGAGAGCTTCATGGGATAAAACGCTCGGGCGATGATGCGACGGAATCTTCGTCGAAGCGTCACAATAGCGATTCAAACTCTACAACCAATGAACTGACCGAAACCACCATTGCATTAGTCGATATCAAGAAGATTGAATATGCGTCTCGACTACTTCAAAAGAATATCAGAATCATACTCGCAGACTCTCCTGACGTTTTAGAGTTGGAAAGTGCTGGCGGAGCCCTCAAAACAGAGTTGGATCACAATATTCTCATTCAATTGGCGGCAAGGTTGAAGACAAAGCATAAAATAGGAAAGCTAGAGTTGTTCGATAAGATCATAGCTGCTGACGTCCAAGTGTCCGAGAAAGACTGGCTGCGGCTTGCCAAGCTCAATGGGAAACAGCAGTCGGCTGTCAAGGTCAAGGAAGAGACCCTGGCCCCGATCGTGGACGAGATAGGGACCTGCGGACTCCATGGGGACATGCCGCCTCTTCCACGAATCAGAGACATGTTGTTGTATGAACGTGTTTTCGTGCACAAGTCCACTATCAATTCCAAATCTTTCTATAATGAAAGCGAAATGCGCAACTTCCACAACGAGCGTCTTGAATTCTTGGGCGATTCTGTTCTCAATAATTTGGCTACTCAAATCATTTACACGCGGTTCCCCAATGCTTCCGAAGGTGATTTGACTCAGATCAGGTCCCATCTCATTGACAACAAAACCCTTGCCAAGTTCTCATACGCGTATGGGCTCAACCGCAAATTGCGCACGCATATGAGTGAAGATGACCTTGCAGCTTGTGGTCAAAAGATTTATGCAGACATATTCGAGGCATATATCGGGGCAGTAGCCACCGAACGTGATATGGATCTTATGGAAGTGAAGGAATGGCTTGCAATCTTGTATGAGCCCAAGATTCGTCGTTTTGAGGAAGAAATGAGCGATGTGCCGCTCAATAAAGAGGCCAAAACAGAGTTGTACCTGATCGTGGGCACCGCTCTGTTCCATCCCACGTATCATGTAGTACAAAAGGGCGATGGCATGGACAAGATGTACATTATTGAATGTCGCATGGGACTGGATGTCTTAGGCACCGGAACCGCGAGTAATCAGCGTGATGCTGGGTTGCGTGCGGCCATGCATGCCGCCGGCAACAAGCCATTGCTTGAAAAATACCATCGCAACCGATTGGAAATGGATCGCGCAGAATCAATCAAGCCCAGCTCCAAACGGCTGTTGACGTTCAAAGATGATGGCCTGGTAGCCAAACGTGATGGGAGCACGCCGCAACTCGAGCGGTTGTCGTTATCATCACTTTTCCCTGTCAAAGCAGATATCGAAGAGCCATTGGATGTGAATGCGCGTAATCAGCTCTACGCGCAATTGGGCCGGGAAATCGCCGTGGTGCCCGAATACGCTGTGACCACTAAGGGAGAAAATGAGCATGAGGCACAGCTCCTGGTTCAAGGCATTCTCCTTGCGACGGCAATAGATTCGAACAAGAAACGCGCAATGACTAGGGCAGCAATGGCCTTGTTGAACAATAAGCTGGCAATGGATTGTTTACTAGCAAAATCGGAATGATAAGAATGGTATTCCGGCAGCGCGACAATTGAATCTTGATGAGTTGCTCCTCGTGACAAACATCCCATTGGAGCGTGGGAAACTTATAAATGATACGGATATAGACGATTAAACACGACAAAGATAAGTCATTAGTGAACGTTTTCTGTTTTGAACTTGTTGCTTCTACTCTCGACTTCTCTGACTGAAAACGCCACTAACGCAAGTTCAAGGATGGAAAAGAAATCCGGGAGAGAATGATAGGAACTCACGTTAAACACTTAGAACAGAACTCGAAGGAGCGTTACATCCTTTCCTATGTGCTAAAGCTATCCATCTCATATCGATATTGAAGATAGGGTTGAGTAAGAAGGATTACGAGATGATTTGTGTGAATTTACCCACTCAGGACCACATGACTTTTGGGATTTCCCCCTGCTGCAAATCATTAAATTAAAAGTTGTACAAAGGGAGTCGACAAGACGGCATGAAATCCACGTACAGCATTGATCCAATTATACGATTTCAAAACGAACACTCAATTGACTGACTCTGGATGAAATCCACCCAGAAACCAACCAGATAACCAGAGCGATCTCAGTTATACTCGAACAACAGTAGACCTATGGTCTTACCCCAATAAAAGGATCCACACCGCCATACTATACCTCTCAGAGGACAATAGATTGCGGGGGGTTCAAAGCAAAAAAATAATTGACCGCATCGTACCAAGTCCCGATGGCCACGTGCCCTCGGTAGCATTGCTCGCGGGATCTGTCATGCCTGTTTGCGAACGGCCGGCCACTCTTGAAGGGGGAGGAACTGCATCTCTTCCTGCTCCCACATTGCCCACTGGCGAGATTTTCCGGATGCCTCTCTCTTTCAAATCGGTCAACTATTGTGGCTATGGTATTTATAATGATATACAGAAACGTATAAAGTATTACCGCTCAGACTTTGTGGATGCCCTCAACTATCGTGTGGTCCCATCCACTATCTTCATATTCTTTGCGAATTTGCTTCCTGCTATAGCATTCGCCCAGGATATGTTCGATAAAACTCACCATCTGTATGGAGTGAACGAGACTTTGTTCGCCTCTGCTTTGGGTGGCATCGTCTTTGGCCTCTTCTCTGGTCAGCCCCTATGCATTGTCGGCGTCACCGGCCCCGTCGTCATCTTCACCTACACCGTCTATGAGATAATTACCCCAAGGGGTACTCAGTTCTTCCCCTTTATGTGCTGGATCTACCTCTGGTCAATGGTCTTCCATTTCGGCATCGCACTTGCCAACTGGGTCTCCTATCTCAAGATCATCAGTCAGTACTCATGTGATGTGTTCGGCTTCTTCATTTGCGTGGTATACCTTCAAAAAGGTGTTCAGATATTAAATAACCAATTTAGGGAGATCAGCTTGGCAAGCGGTTATTGTTCAACAATGATTGCAATTCTCATGGTCCTATTTGGTGTGGGATCCGCAGTTTTCGGTAAGGAGTTGCATTACTTCAACCGTCATGCCCGAAAAGTCTTTGTCGACTATGGTGTCCCCGTGGCCGTGATATTTTTCGCCGGTTTCATTCATTTCGGAGGCGGCTTGGATTCGACCGAAATCGCTCGCTTGCCCATTACAAAGAGCTTCCACCCCACGTATTCAGGCCCGGACCGTGCTCACGGCTGGTTCATCCATTTTTGGCCGCCTAACCATATCGCTGTGGGCGATGTTTTCTTGGCAGTTCCCTTTGCGATCTTATTGACCGTTCTCTTCTACTTTGACCACAATGTCTCCTCCCTCATCTGTCAGCTGAAGGAGTATCCGTTGAAGAAACCCCCTTCATTCCATTGGGACTTTGCTTTATTGGGGTTTACAACTGGGCTCGCGGGCATACTAGGATTACCCGCACCCAATGGATTGATACCACAAGCACCCCTCCACACTGATTCTCTCGTAGTCCAGAACCGCAAGGGCGAAAATATTGCGGTGGTCGAACAGCGTGTCACAAATACCTTACAAGGAGTATTGACCGTAGTAATGATGTCGAGACCTTTTTTGGTCGTGCTTGGATTGGTGCCGCAGGCGGTCCTCTCTGGCTTGTTTTTCATTATGGGAATCACAGGCTTGCATGGCAACATCATCACAAATCGAATTCGGTATCTATTCATGGACGAAGAATACATCAAATCCGATCCTCACTGCCCTCAGGTATTTCGCGACATTGATAAGCTCGAGGATAAGCGCGGGTTTTACTTATACTTGTTCCTACAGTTGATTGCGTTCGGAGCGGAATTTGGCATCACCTTGACCAAGGGCGCTATTGGTTTCCCTGCGGTGCTTGTGACTTTTGCAGTATGCGCAAAGTGGCTCTGGCCATTGATCATATCGAAAGAAACTCTTGCACAGCTCGATGGTGATGTGGCGGAGCCATTCATTTTCGAAAGCCTCTTGGTGGTGGAAAATGAAAAGAAGGCATTGTTGCAGGTGCCCTCGGACGTCGAATCCATCAAACAAAGCTCGTCTCCTCCACAGAGTCATCACGATTAGTTATCCTGATACATGTCAAAGACGGGTGATTGTGTGTGCAGGGGGTGAAGCTTCAGGCCGAAACTCGTATCATGACTGCTGTCGAGGAAAAGTGGTGTGTCGAGTCTCGACGGAAAGACTTAAGGTGAAGGGGGAGCGCATAGTTGAGGAGCCGAGGACCGAAATTCTCTCCACCCAGTATGTGACGCGGATTGATCGATCGCAATGTTCCCCTGAAGATATCACTATATACTGGATTATACTGCTTCAACTGGAACCCGTTTGAACATGGAAGGCCGTGTTCTAATAAGACCTGTAGCGTACACGGTTGAAGACCCTCTTGTATCGCCGTAGATGAACTCGGTAGCGAGCAGCGAAAAAATAAGAAGCACAGCTGCCATTGCAAATCAGCTCAATGATTCTGCTCTGGCTGCACGGCTTCACTTTGGTTTTCGGCATAGACTACAATACTCCGTGCCCCCGACGATATACACAGAGTGATGTTGAAGAGGACCACTATAGAGTATAAGCAGATTATTTCTTCCTTGGATGAAGAGCAGGCGCATGATCTCGCCGTGCATCTATATTCTACCGTGTTACTACGTCGCATTGATCCCGAGTTCCCTTCCCCGAAATGGACCTTATGGCCACTTCCCTATTCGGAGGTTCCTGACCCTGATGATGGTTTACACTATCAGGATGATCTCATTCCAGCCAATTTCTTAAAAAGTGAGCCTTATGAAACATACACTTTATTTCGCGAAGGCATCGCTGAGAGCAAATCGCTAAGACAGATTACTCGCGCTAGCAATCAGCTGAAACTGCTTCGGGGTAAACAAAAAATCATTGACCGTATAGCGACGCTTGATGGACTTGATCCAGGCATTCTCACCAAACGCGAAATAGGAGACAGGCTCCGCCAAAAGAGATTCTACGAAGCTCGTCTCTCGCTGTATCACACTAAACCGAAAGTGCGTAAGAAACGACCACAACTTGCGCAAGAGAATGAGGCCCCTTCAGTTGGCAGCGAGCTCGTTGACCCGACATCGTCTGGTCCGGGGTCTTCGGGCACAGGATCGACCACACATAATAATACGCAAGATCATACAACAAGCAGTAGCTGCAATAATACAGGCACTCTGTCGGAGATTGCGGCAATGCAATCTTCTCCTATTGGCGACCCGACCGCACCAAATGGTGATGACCAGCTACGCGTTCCCACAAAGTCATCGGCTGTGGAAGACGATTCCGAGCAAGCGAGAGACGAACTTCTCGGAGATGAGACAAGCACATCTCAGCAAGAAACAATTACAAACCGTGAAAACGCTTCATCTGCGCATGAAACAAAGTCATCCGACTCTGTACAAACGAGTATGAAGACAACTAAAATGCCGCGCGTGCACATACCCAACCCTCTCAGTACCCGAGCAGACTCAACAGAACCCAATTCAGACACGCAAAAAGACTCCAGCCACGCTATAGAGCATCCTCACCCACAGCCGACCCTCCAAAAATCCGCAAGCGAGTCCGACTCTGATCCAGATTTGAATTATACCGAAGATATCAAGCTTGCCAACCAAAAACGCTCTCTGAAAAAAGATAGTGAGCGGATGGCCACCAAAATAAAATACAACATTATTCAGGACCATCCAAACAGCAAAGGCAGACTATTGAGTGCAATCGGAGCAGAAATCGAGAGAAACATCGCAAAGAAAATCCGTCAAAAGGTCGAAAAGGGAGAAATCCGCGAGGGAAACACTTACAACGCGAGTTTGCTCGGCAGTAGCACCAATAAAGCCATGGCGGTTTTGATTGCATCTAAATTGGACAATTTGCTCAATAATATCAGCTCATTGCAGACTACTTCGAGGCCAGCAGCCACCAAGACGTGGCGCCACGTCTTGGTGGCTGCGGTAGAAAGCGAGGAGTCACCATATCGGCTGTTCAACATTTCACCATACGAGAAGGTATATCCCAAGTGTGAGCAATTGTTCGAAAATATATGTTACAGATACGAGCTCGAAAATGACGATATTGGAGAGAAATCTAGATTTGAAGGCGACCGCTTCAACCAGAGTTTCGATGTTTATAAGTACCTCGAAAAGTTGGATGAAACTCAGGGCACATGTCGGCTTGACAAACACCACGAACGACAGAAATGGGAACAATACGAGCTGCAGACATTGAAATCTCTCTTTTACAACAAGCTTTCGCTACAATTGAGTGTGAAAAAGATCGCCTGGTTCTCCAAGGGTCGCGATCTCTTGGCCAAATCCAAGAGAGAGGAACGCTATTACCATCCCAGACTGCGGTATACGAGGCGGAACGAGGGCATCAGTTCTGCGGACTATATCCGTCCTGGTTTGGAAAATATTTGAACGGGCAGATAGTATCCAAGTCCCACAATGTCTCCAAAACCCGCTTTGGCTTGGTGAAAAACTGGTGAAAAAACAATCATAATAAAATTTAAATAGGCGCGTGTTTCTAAGAAAGTCCGCTGGTATACAGTTCAAAGGCGGTAACGCTAGCTTCTTTTTTGATAAGTGCTGGTGATCTCGGTGTTAAAGACAACGTCCCAGAATCTGCTCGTGACTCCAAAGCCCAACTCGTAATTCTTATAGTGATGTTCCAAGTGGTATGTCTTGAGGTCTTGTAAGAACTTTGGCAATTTGCTATGGTGTAAGAAGTAATGAGTGAGATCATACATGATGTAACCCAAGGTTCCACCAGCGAATCCAGAGCACGCAGCGTAGAATGGCAAAATCGAGAACACCAACTTGTAAAAGGGATACGCCAACGCAATGAAAAGAGTAGGCGGCATCACCAATCTATATTTGTCCATGGGCAAATAGTGGTGCACACCATGTAACAAAAAATGCAAGACCAAGGCGAAACGATTGTCAGGCAAGTATTCATCCAAATGGAAAATGAATCGGTGGAGACAGTATTCAACAATCGTCCACACGAAAAGCCCGATAGCCCAGAAACTAAGAGCGGTCAAAGGATGTTGATTCCTGAAACCGACCATAAAAATAAAAAAATTCACTGGGAGCCATACAAGCGGCACTACCCACCAAGGAGTCAAGGAAAGAGGCTCCAAAAAGTTACCAAAAAGAGGCGCCGACTCCTTACCATAGTGGCGGGGACGATGCACCTGATCCAAGTAGACGCGTTTTGACCAGCCTCCATTGAGTACCTGCATGAGCAAAGGCTTTTTCAAATCCAAAAAACCATGCTTCTTTGCGTCGGCCTCATAATCGGTCTGAACCCAGAGCATACGTTCCGACGGCAAATGATCATGGAATTCCGAAAGGTCGATAGACTCTTCGTTCAACTTGACCTCAACGCGAGTCTTGTTGCGGTTGTCCAACAACAGGCTCTCTTCCTCGGGAGTGGCCAAATACCCGATCAACATGGATTCATCCAACATTTCATACGCGCTCTCAGAGTGAACGTGCGAGTCGGAGTCTGCCATAATGGCAGTGATATCCTTACCGGCATAAGGCAAAATTAGATCACCACCAGCAGGATGTTCATCGAGGAAATCAGTGACGTTGTAAACCTTACGTTGAAAGAGGGTGACCCAACAATCATCCTTGGAATTATGAGAGGCAACGGTGGCGGCAGCCATCAAAGGCAAAGATTTCGCCATATCGTATCTAAGTGAATGTGGTTGGGAAAAGAGACGTAGTGGGATCGTTTAGAAAAATCAACAACAGTAAGCAGATATGGGGCCACTCACAGTGTCTTCAAAAAATCAGGAATGGGGTGACTTCGCATCGCACTGACGCGATCATTACGCCTTTAGTGGGTCAGGTGACTTCGGCATTTAAAGTTGGGCCGGTTATGTGGACTTCGATATCCGACCCGAATATGACGTTTCGCAACACAATCGAAGATTTAAATAGGAGTAAGTTTGGGTTCAGACACCCTCTCACGGGGCTTAGTGTCAATAGTATATTGTCGTCTAGCCGCCAGTGTGACTTATTGATCATCCTTTTGTGTGCAACGGGCGTGTTTCATAATTTTCTTCTGTCGCTATTGTTCATGATGTCATGGTCTAGACCTATTGATCAATGACTGATTTAAATTCGTAATTGTATGCTATAGTGTATGTCGTTAAAGGAGGCCGGTCTAAACTAAACTGGCCGGCCCGGTTGTGGCCATGAAGGAACTTTTGTATGCGCCGTCCATGACGTCATCGAAATCCTCGTCTTCGACCATGCCTTCCTCTCCGAAATCCGAGTCGGTGAGGCCCTTGAGGGTATCTGTGAGGGTGTCTGTGAGGGGTTGAACTGACGCGTCAGTTTTCTTCAAGGTCACCGTTTCGGGCGCATCTTCGGGCGCCTTCTCCATCTGCTGCTCAATGTGGAGAGTATGATCCACTAAATTGAGGTACGCGTACATAAAGTTGGACAATAAGACCTGCTCACGCAACGACCGTTTCGGGTTGGCTAATTTGAGATGCGAGAGACGATAGATGGCCCGCTCAACGTGCAATGGAAATCTGTAGTCTATCATGATCAATGTAGATGGCGAAGGCGGCGGCAACGGGAACCCGAATGCGGAGTCTGTGAATTCAAGCGGCTGGTTCGCCTTTGATGTGCGGCGAATGGACTTTTTCAATTTATCTTGCACTTCTGAGGCGCACAGAAGAACTTCTTCCGGGTCGCCTTCATCGCTATTGGTGCTGACTGTTGTCAACTCTGCCTCCTCCATCTGAACGTTGCCGCTTTTGGGCTCCTGTGCAATCGCGGCGACCGCATCATCGTCTAACGTCGAGGCAAGATTGACTTGCGAAGTAGACTTTCTGAGGCTGGGTCGAGACGCGTCGATAATGTTCATGCTGGGGTTTTCCTTGTTGTCATCTGCCGTGATAATCGTCGCAGCGGGTGACGCTTTCGGCTGAGAACGATCATTGGCTCCGACCGAAACCTGGTCTTTGAGCGTCTTCTTATTGCCGAATAAACGCGACCTTTTCTCCTTCAATGGCTTCATTACACCCTCGGACTTCTTCTCCTTGATCGGTTGAAGTGTACTCTCAGACTTTCTCTCCCTAATTGACTTGAGTGCACCTTCGGACCTTTTCTCCTTCATTGACTTGAGAGCACCCTCGGACTTTCTCTCCTTTAAAGTTTTGACAATATCCTCTGAAGTTGGCTGGACATCAACTGCAGGGGCAGCATCAACTACAGCCTTTTTCTTCTTAAAGAGCTTTGATAGCATATTCTCTCGGGGCTTTACCGCTTTCTCCGCCGGCTCTGAAGTGACTTTCAAGGGCTTTGTAGCATTAGACGAGAATGCCGGAGTTGAGACCAGGCGCGAAGATGGTCGCAGCGACTCGGAAGACAGGCTGTTCTCGTCAAGACTGACGGACCGGTCTTTAAGCCACATCCAAGACTTTTTCTTCTTTACACTCTTCGCCGGGGGGCCATTTGTTTCCTCGCGATGAATCTTGGCGACATTATTAGGCATATTACCGAACCGCTTACGCGGCTTGGTGGGACTTGTCTCTAAACTGGCAACGTCAGAGTCTTCATGCACGCTTTCCATCGATGGTTTGCCTTCTAACGCTGGCAGATCGTCGTCGCGGCGCTCATCGGGGACGCTAACATCCACGGCACCCTGTGCGTCTGAAAAATCATTCACCATCGGACTGAGTGTTCCGGTAAATTGTGATGGATCAAAGTCGCCATCAGAAGATATGTGGCTTGTGGAATCCTCAAAGTCCACGAAATCCGGAACCTTATCCAAGTCATCGTCGTCGACAACTAGGGGGTCCGCTCCGGGAGATACCGGCGCTTTTGATCCTGCATTCGAAGTAGAAGGTTTGAGGGATGGCTCTCCGAGATATGGCTGGATATCGAATGAAGTTTCACCCGCGACATCAGGCTCGCTCACATCGAAACTGAAATCTGTGGCTGAATCGGTTGGACTCACGGGGTTCGTGTAAGCAGACGCGTTTGCATTCGGAGGAGGCGCCTCTGTCTTGGTGAGTCTTTCCTTGAAATCGTTGAGTTCAGATCGAAGCAAGTCCAAATTTTGATTGAGCTTGTGGGATTGCTTGATCACAAACTGGGACTCACGCTCGGCAGGAGAAGGTACCGAGTTGGTAACGCCTGGCAACGGGGCAGCTTGAATTGGCGTGCGAATAGGATTGCGATGCAGGACTAGAGGATGAGGATCACGCTGGTTCAAGTCTGCCGCCGGGCGCAGTGCCGCATCAGTTAGCGAATACGAGCGCTGTGACAATTCATTAGGATAAGGGCGCATGTTCGTTGAATAATCGTTCGCGTAATGAGCCGCGTGCTGCGGCGATTGGCTCATATTTTGATGCGGCTGTGGATGACGAGGCTGACTATTTGATAACTGAGCGCCTGTAGTGGGAGCTTGCGGCACATGAGACCGGTCATGCTGCGGGGTTCTAATGGGGGTCGAGGAATGATAGTTAGGCTGGCCTTGTACTGCAGTCCCGTGATGATATGTTGGCTGACCGAGCAGACCTGTGGCATGAGACTGGCGGGGCTTGGGGGTAACCGGCTCATGATACTGAGTAGTCTGGCCAAGCGAGTCTATCGCATATGACAGGCGAGATCGGGGCGTGCTAGATTCATGGCGAGGCGTGATGACCAATGAGGGAGAGCTCCTTGATGCCATGGCGTATGGTCCCGGGCTTACGCCATGACTAGAAAAGCTTCTCACATCGCTCTGATGAGGACGACCATGGGTGTTTAATGGTTCCCTAGGCGATTGCCGGCTATGTGTGGCCATTGCGTTGTTATATAAAGGACAATCATGAGCGACTCCAGATTCATCTTGGGAATCTTTGAAGTCTTCTTGCTGGTGAAGATGTTTGGGCACTGCTCTGGATGCCTCAGGGTTCACGCGACCAACCATTTCACGGTATGAGAACATATTGTGTGATTTCCGTGCAGCGGGATCACGTCTGCGCTGAGGCAATGGTGACGTTGCGCTCATGCCGCCACCATAATCACTAGACAATTCACTGCGCAACTCAGCTAGTTTTCCATATTTGGAGCTTTGAAGGCTCGAGCCCAAAGCTGTTGAAGTTTTGCGGAAATTCGGCCGCCGATTACGTCGCAATGCAAATGCTTGTGAGGCTTCAGAGCCTTCTAGAGGATGCCCAAAGTCCTGATTCACACCTGAAATTGGACGTCGATTATTTTGAAGTGGTCCCGAGGTTCCATGTATTCGGCCCAGTGTTTTGTAACGAGTTGGAGACTCCACATCGACGACAGATGCCTGAATAGGTCGAGTGTCGACCTCGTCAACATATATTGGCAGGTGCAGCGTCAGAGACTGCGGCGATTGTAGTTCGTCCATAGCTAGGAGCTCGACGTCCGTGTACCCCAACGAGGACCGCGATAAAGTCCTTGCTAGCGTCACAGTGTCGTTGGCATCCATGCCTGCTCGTTGCGATAAGATCTCCAATTCGGAGGTCAATTCACGGAGAGAAGGGGTGCTGTAGCGGGAAGTAGTAGCCGAAAGACGCCTTGAGGATGAAGGCAGGAGCTCCTTCTCCGGCGATACGTCGGTGCTTTTGATTGGTGAGTTGGAGCCTGATCGTGAATGGGAACTTGCCAGAGTAGGGGATGAGCCCGTTGAGCTGCACGAGAGCATGCTTTTCCGTTTCAGATTGCGCAGCATGATCTCATCGACCGTCAGCTTGACATGGGCTTTGAACATTTCCGGGTCGATCTCGGGATGAAAGTCTGCCGGGACCCAAAGGGCGCTATTTGAAGATTCAATTACAAGGTCGGTATCGGGCGCGTCGTAGAAGATATCCAGCTTGTTATTATCTGTCGAATCAGAGTTCAGTATACCAGGAGCTTCTATGCTCAGATGAGTGCTGTCATGGTCTATGGACGAAGCGAGGGGGGTACGAGGTGGAGTTTTCGGCGAATTGGAAATTGAAGAGGATATATTTAGCGGGACGGCGCGGGTAGGAGACACCGGATGCATGGCGGTAGAATCTTGAGTAGTTGAGAAAGTCGCGTCATTAGATGTCGGGGGTAAGGATACATTTGTGTCTGTATAGGGCAAGTCAGGGTCGAAAGGCAGCAGGTTAGCTATTGAAAGACGCTTCAAGGCTGCGACCATTTTCTTTTCCAGTACAATACCCTGAACCGCCGAGGCATAGTTGCGGTCAGATTGTGACGACATGGATGGGAAAAGAACTCACCAAAGAATGCTGGAAGGAGCAGCCACAGAATCCAGGCGTGAGACAAACGGCAGCAGAGTAATAAGAGGCGGCTATGAATTTTCGAGAGAGCGACCAAATCGAAAAAAGGTGAATCCAAAACAAAAAGCTGACGTGGAGATAAAAAGCTGGAATAGTGGGAACCAGCATGGCTTAGATCCAGCTTGTGATGAGGTGGGAGAGAGGATGCGTGATTGTATAGTGCGACTAAAAGCCAATGCACAACCCCCGAACGATGGCTCAGATCAACCCAAGTGGTTGAGTTTACGTACAGAGTCAACCTTCTCTATCTGCTATTTAGATTGATTCATACACACGGTATACTTAACTATAGAAAATGGCAACTGAAAACCTTCTATATGGCATGCCTTCACGTCATACCGATGGATTTTGGACTTCGCGTCTGATTCCAATTGCTGACGTGCCATGAATCATCCAAATCATCACGACACGTCCTTCTCCGAACCCAAGAGGGAAACCCGTCCGTTTTGGGAAATATTGCCGTTTCTGAACATTGGACCCCCGCATTTTTTTTCAGAGCTGCCTTCTCTCGCTCCCTTTACATTGCGAACAAAGCGAAAATCAAGCATCCGAATGTCACAGATAGATAGACAGCATACTGCAAGATGGATGATCGATCTCTACCAAGATCGGGTATACCCATCATATTACATATAGTATGAGCGGCCACAGAATTCCATATACTTCCGTTGCGCAAGTACTCCTGGTTCGCTAGTGCACCAAAGGCCGCGGTATACGCTGTTTGCACTAAGAGAGCAGTCAATGCTCTTGAAACATTGTCTTTGAGGTGCATCACATGGTGATGAATATGGGCTATCCCGAAGAGAAAGGGGGTCCACCAAAGCGCCGCGTGGAGATATGCGGTAGATTCTGTGCTACCCCGCTTCACACACACCCATACTAGTCCACGGTATACTAGTTCTTCCAGGGCAGGCGCGAATATGTAGTCACGAAACCCATGAAGAGTGAAAAGCAGGCGCTTTATCTCCGATAAGATGGAGGGAGTCACGCTTAACTCCCACAAGGACTGCATCATTGGGAGAGAGTACATGATTACCATACGGAATAAGGTATAGGATAAACCACGCACCAGAATGGAAAACCCAATCTCTGAAATGATTGACGAAAATGACTCGGTCCATGAATTCGATCCCTTCCAAAGCGCCGCAAGTAGCACGAGCCACGTAATACACATGGCAATGACCCTGCGCACCCTGAATCTTATTACGCCAGCATCATCTCTACTTAGTGATCTCAAATCGGAAGGAATCGCTACCTGAATACTAGCCACATACAGTACCGAGATCAAAATTGCAAGGATCACCTCTAACCACATGTTGATCGTGTTCAAAAACGATTCAAAGCTGGTGGTGGAGATAATGGAAAGTAAACAGTCACGTGCGCATACCACCTCCAATTAGCACGGCTTCAAATGCAATGAGTCAGATTTACGCAAAAAGCCGTTTGAGATAAGCATGAGAAACTGAAAATTTCCAGATTTTTTTTAAAAGCCATGCTATTGACTTGTCATCCACTCATTCTGTCATGACTGTAATAGCTACTCGACGTTGTATTTCACGCTCAAGTAGGGTCTTTGCAGGCCAGAACTTGACGGAGAAAATCGTCCAGCGCTATGCCGTTGGCGCCGGTGCGAAGAAGGTCAAAAGCGGCGATTATGTCACAATCAAGCCTGCCCATTCCATGTCTCACGATAATTCATGGCCAGTCGCTACAAAGTTCATGGGGTTGGGCGCCACGAAAGTTAGTGATAATCGTCAGATCGTGTGTACGCTTGATCATGACGTCCAGAATAAGGATCCCAAGAACTTGCAGAAATATGCAAACATTGAGCAGTTCGCAAAAGACCAGGGCATCGACTTTTTCCCTGCTGGTCGCGGTATCGGTCATCAAATTATGGTTGAGGAGGGCTACGCCTTCCCCTTAAACTTGACGGTCGCCTCGGATTCTCACTCAAACACCTATGGTGGTGTCGGGTCATTGGGTACGCCTGTCGTTCGTACTGATGCTGCATCTATCTGGGCAACGGGCCAGACTTGGTGGCAGATTCCGCCGGTGGCAAAAGTTGAACTCGTCGGTCAATTGCCCCATGGTCTGACCGGTAAAGATGTAATTGTTGCCTTATGTGGCTTGTTCAACAACGACCAGGTATTGAATCATGCAATTGAATTCGTAGGTGACGGTGTGAAAACTTTACTGGTCGACTATAGATTGACCATTGCTAATATGACAACCGAATGGGGTGCTCTTTCGGGGTTGTTCCCAGTTGATGATGTTTTGCTCGACTTTTACAAACAAAGACTCCAAGTTTTACCACAGCCGCATCCTCGCGTCAATGCCGAGACTGTCAAAGCCTTGGAAGAGAATCGTGTCACCCTGGATAGCGATGCCGTGTACGCCAAACACTTGCGCCTTGATTTGGCTACCTTGTCTCCATACGTTTCTGGTCCAAACTCCGTGAAAGTCTCAACTCCATTGAACGCATTGGCCAAACAGGATATCAAAATCAACAAGGCTTATTTGGTCTCATGCACCAACTCCCGCTTGAGCGACATCAAGGCAGCCGCTGAGGTGCTCAAGGGTCAGACCATTGCGCCAGGCGTGGAGTTTTATGTTGCCGCCGCTTCCTCGAATGTGCAGCGCGATGCCGAATTGGACGGCGCCTGGAAGGATATACTCGATGCCGGTGCAATTCCACTTCCCGCTGGTTGTGGGCCCTGCATCGGACTTGGCGCCGGTTTATTAAAAGACGGTGAGGTTGGGATCAGTGCCACAAATCGCAACTTCAAGGGCCGCATGGGCTCGAAAGATGCGCTCGCATACTTGGCCTCTCCCCAAGTTGTAGCAGCCTCTGCTGTTTTGGGAAGGATTGGCGCCCCGGAAGAGGTTCTCGGTTCACCTCTTTGTCCTAGCCCACCTGTCGTCACATCTATAAGCCAAGGTAACACCTCCCCAGAAATCGAGGAGGAGGCCACAGGTACTGTCCAGGTACTCGATGGTTTCCCTGAAAGCATCTCCGGTGAGCTCATTTTCTGCAACGCCGATAACATCAACACTGACGGTATCTACCCGGGAAAGTATACTTATCAAGACGACGTTCCTCGCGAAAAAATGGCCAAGGTTTGCATGGAGAATTATGACTCCGAATTTGACAAGCTTACCAAGGCCGGCGACATTATTGTGGGCGGCTTCAACTTTGGTACGGGCTCGTCGCGCGAACAGGCCGCCACTGCGATCTTAGCTCGCGATATGAAACTCGTGGTTGCGGGCTCATTCGGCAACATTTTCTCGCGTAATTCTATTAACAATGCTCTTTTGACGTTGGAAATCCCCGACTTGGTTCAACAATTGCGTAAACGGTACGCTGAAAACCTGGAGTTGACCATCCGCACCGGCTGGTTCCTCCACTGGGACGTGACCAAGGCCACCGTAACCGTGAAAGATTCCGATGATAATGTCATCTTGACGCAAAAAGTGGGCGAGTTGGGTACTAATTTGCAGGATATCATTGTCAAGGGAGGCTTGGAAGGATGGGTCAAGGCACAATTGGCACAGCGTTAAGGGCTCGACCCCGCAATCCAGCATTCCCGACCATGTATTGTCTTATCGGCACGTGAATTCTTCACATGCTAATGTGGCATACCCACTATCGAAACATGATCGTACGGACACCGCGAATACCATTCTTGGATTATGCTATTCACAATCAAACCATTCGCCATCTTCAAGGTCAAGGCTCAGCAAACGCTAGAGCATGGCGTGTCTCTATTTGACACATGCATCTATGTTGTTACGAACATTCTCTTGGTCGCGGTTATATTTGCTGAAATGGTCATTGAAGCAGCTCAGTACGGGTTTTATCAGTATAGCATATTTGTGGGATTGGCGCGATACACGATTCACTGTATATATGGACAGAGGATCGAATAGCACCAGCTTCACTCAATATTTATATCATGTCAACATACAAAATTATCAAAAAAAAAGGTATCTTGTGTGTATTGTTTGTGGTGTGAAGTGTAATGTGTATTCTAAAAGTAAACTAAACATTTACTCTTCATCGTCCTCCTCATCGGCAACAGCGTAGAACTGCAACTGGTACTGGTTCTGCTTGACAGAGACGAAACGGATCCAGTCTCTGATCTGGTTCTTCTTCAAGTATCTCTTTGTCAAGTACTTGAGGTATTTACCAGAGAACTTGATGTTAGACACAACAACGACCTTGTTGTTACCCTCAGCAGTGACAAGAATGTCATCACCCAAGTTGGAAATGTGGCCATCGACCTTGATGTGCTCGACCAAGTACTTGACGTATCCATCCTGGTCAAAGACACCGTTCTCGACGGGGGCAGAGGTGTCAACGACAAACTTCTTAGCGGCCTTGGCAGATTTCTTAGTCTAGATTTCCCAGTTAGCCTACCGCACATGTGTCATCCACACAGTGGAATAATGACAAAGACAGCATAGCCCAAGGATACGGGTCATAACTTTTTCTAAAAGACCAAGAGTCTGTTTTACACCATTCCGAGAGAGCTTCGTATGAATTCCGAAAATCGACCTCCAAACAAAGTCACTCAAAACGCTGCTGAAAAACCCGTCCGCACGCAGGGATTGCCTTCAATATCATTAGTAAATCGAATTATACGTACAATAGGAGCCATTGTGATGTGTGATGTGTGATGAGTTGGTAGACCGACTGCAGCTGCTGCGAACCTTTTTTTTCCTTGGTGGTCGCTACCGCCAGTGAAAAATTGCATGGCACGTGGATGACTCAGGGCTACTACCCCATCAATGTTTACACGTGATATGACTCATGGCCAGAAGGGTCCCGTAGTGATTGACTCAGGAGTCATGCTGCAAATCGTGGAGGCTGCAAATGTTGGGCGGATCACAGGTGGTCATGGCGTCATATAAAAAGCGTTCGATTCGTTTAATGCTAAAGTCTTTTTACTTCTATTATTTCGAATGATCAGGAGATTGACTTTAAAGGCAGGGCTTGCCACCGCCAGTGCTGCCAGGGCTCTGACCCCACCCGTCACAAAGGCTATTGATATTGCTTTAAACGCCAAAGTGCCCATCAATACGTGGACGAAACAACAAATAAATGAAATCTATAATACTCCCTTGATGGAATTGGTATTTCAAAGTCAAGTTCAGCATAGGAAGCATCACGATCCCACCGAGGTCCAACTTTGTACGTTATTATCGATCAAGACTGGCGGGTGCACCGAGGATTGCAAATATTGCGCCCAATCTTCTCGTTACGATACTGGAACCAAAGCCGAGAAAATGGTGCTGCTCGATTTGGTAATGGAGAAAGCTCGTATCGCCAAGGAAAACGGACTGACAAGATTCTGTATGGGTGCAGCCTGGAGAGATATGGCCGGCCGCAAATCAGGTCTACGCAAGATCTCCGAAATGGTGTCTACCATCAACAACGACTTGAAAATGGAGACGTGTGTTACTTTGGGCATGATTAACGAGGAACAAGCAAGTCTCTTGGCGACTGCTGGGTTGACTGCCTATAACCACAACATTGATACCTCGCGAGAACACTATCCCAGTGTTATCAGCACGCGCACCTTCGACGACCGCTTGGAGACAATCAAAAATGTCCAGAAAGCCGGAATCAGCGCTTGTACCGGAGGTATTTTGGGATTAGGTGAGACTCCCGACGACCATGTTTCTTTCTTGCATACCTTGTCGACCATGGAGACCCACCCTGAATCATTACCGATCAACCGATTGGTGCCCATCAGAGGTACGCCAATGAATGATGAAATCGAGCAAATCCCCACAGACTCTAACCGCAAGCTTCAATTCGAAAATATCATCAAGACCATCGCCACCGCACGTCTTATCATGCCTGAGTCTATAATCCGTTTGGCAGCAGGTAGGTATACCATGAAGGATAACGAGCAGTTCTTATGTTTCATGGCAGGATGTAATGCGATTTTCACTGGCGAGAAGATGTTGACCACAATGTGCAATGGCTTTGACGAGGATCGCGCCATGTTGGCAAAATGGGGGTTGCAGCCCATGAAGTCTTTCTCCACCATAAAGCATAAGAAGGATAGAGCAAGTCAAAGAGCTGGGGTAGTCTCGTCGGACTCTCATCTCACTGTTGCCAATTAATGCTACATAACTTTAACACAGATCACTCGACATGTATACCCCACCTGAATCATGATGGAAGTTTATTCAACTCCCTAAATCCCCCTAGTTTGCATGCAGTTTGTAGCATGCTAATCAATAGTCCAGAATCCCTCCCATTCCACTGATGATGGAGGCCAGTGATACCAATGAGACATCTTGAACTCAGGACTGAGCCCCAATCAGTAGGGAATGTTAGACTTGGTTGAGAATAAGACGGGTCGAACACTACACTTTCTCCAGCCTTGAAGTACTTTTCTAGCCTCACCTCAGACTATGCCCACTTTGTCTTGGATGGGAACTTTGGAATGCCTGACAGCAATATCGGCATCTACAAAGCCAAAGTGTAGTGCTCACAACATACTACGCGCAGATATCATTATAGGTTGAGTAATTGATCATGCCCGAGGTATACGCGTGTGCGTGGACGAAAAAATACGGGCTCGCCTCTTTCGAGGTTGAGGCCTCGTTCTCGATGCCGCTAGCCCCACAAGAACGAATACCTTCAAAGAATAGCATTCTTGTGGTTCATGTTGGCGCAGGTAGACACTCTATGGCGTCCCTCCCCATATTGAAAAGAACTATACACGCGGCACTAGATGCAGATGATTTCAAAAAGTCGAGCCAACTCATCGAAAAGTGCACATTGACTAACACGGGATATGGTTCGAGCTTGACGACTGTGGGCACCGTCGAGTGTGATGCCAGCTTCATCGAATGCACCTCCCATGGGCGCCATCAGGGCTCGCTTTTGGGCATCACTAATCAGCGTTATCCCATCACATGCACTCTCGATGTGTATCTGGATTTGAACACTGTGCGTGGCCCTGAATGGGAGTGCCGCGGAATAACTCCTCCCGTATCTTTGATCTATCCACTTGTGCGCTCACTGATCCCGGGGCCGCTCCCTTGCGATGACCTCATCCTGCCGCGATCCAAAGCGATCTTTGATCGCTATTCAGACGCGTATCGCGACCACGTGAGCGACACCGTAGGCATAATCTACAATGTCAGTTCGTCAACACAGATTGCTGCATCGTCTGGAGGGAATTTCTTCAAAATTCCGGGTCGGGTCGGATGCAGTGGTATAGTTGGTGCCGGTCTCGGCCATGCGCGCGGAACAAACGTCGAAATTAGCTGCTTGTGCAGCGGGAATGGCGAGGACATCATCAAGACGCAGCTCGCCGCATCGATATCAGCACTAATGTTGCAATCTTTGAATGAGGGTACAGACTTGGATGATCCTCGGTTACTCGAGATGTTCATTCGCGATTCTGCAACCAAGGCACTACCCCTATCGTCACAAGGACTCATCTATGTCGGGGTGATCGTGCTACTCAAATTCAAAGATGAGTCCAGCTACTTGGCATACTGTCACAGCACCGAGTCGTTCGTTTTCGGTTATAAGGACCGTCTACAGACAAAAAGGGTGGTCGTAAGTCACCTCGATAATCCTTTGGACGCCGGGACTCAATTTGCATGCGGGGAATTTAAGCTTGCTTAAAGGACGTGAAAAGCGGACAATTACGCTACTTGGGATCTCTAGGGAATCAGGCATGTCTTTTTCCGCAGCAACAAAGTGCATATTGCGATCCGCTTCATCACAGCGGAATTAAAACGCGTGGCCCTGGAGCCTTGGCTCACCGTGCTACAATTCGGATGCTCGGATAAGAAGATCAACTAATCCTCGTGTGGCTCGTTTGCTTGTTAACTTTTAGTACATTCGATCATGGAGCAAGTGAATAATGCGAACTAGGCATATACCAGTGGCTAAGCTCTTGAAGCATTTATGGGAAATCTCAAGGTGACATTCATCCAAAAAATGAAAGTCGGTCAAGTTCACCAAGCTTCAGGCAATAGCTCAGAAATAACTTCCAATCGCACTCGTGCTTACGTTCGAGTATGGTTACCGCAGGGTCAGATAGATCGTAATATAACGGATTAAAGTTTAGTTAATATGGTATAAACTCTTGCTACTTAACGGGAGGTGGCGTGAACCTTCTGGAAAGCACCCTTAGCGCCCTGCTTGGAGAACTTGTGGGCGGCACCGGCGGCGGCACCCTTGGCCTTTTCGGTCTTTCTGGCGGCCTTGTCAGCCTTCTTGGACTCCTTGTCCTTGGACAACTTGATGTCTCTGGCGGCCTTTCTGTCGGCGGGCTTCTGAGCTCTTCTCTCCTTGATCAATTCAAGGGAAGCACCAACAATAGCTCTCTGGTTCTTGACGGTCTTTCTGCTTCTCTTCTTAGAGGTCTCCTCTGAGATACCCTTCTTGTGGTGTCTTCTGTACAAGACAGTCCACGAGAGTCTTCTGGGGTTCTTTCTCTGCTTGAAAAGAGAAGCGGTCTTGGAAGACTGGAATCTGAAGATCTTGGAGTCACCTCTGACAAAGAGGGTGCCTCTGCCGGGGTAGATCTTGGAGCCGGAGAAGGAATCAATTTCAATCTTCATTTCTGTAAATGCGAGTTAGCTGGCTGGTACAGTACTGGCCTCGCCTCTCTAAAATTTTTCAACACTATCACGCCCAGCACGTGAATAAGTAATTGATTATGTCACAGCGGCCGTGTGATACGGAGCATACGGGAGGTCAGCTCGCCACGTGATCATGAGACTGTCTTTCGCATGCAGTCTGCGCCCGCGGTGCGGTGGTGAAAAATTCGATTGAGCTCATCATCAATCTCCTTGTCTTGATATCAACGCATCGACCGGAGTGTATTACAAACAAACGCAGAGATGGTCCGTATATCATCATCAATTACGCCATGAGTGTGCGCCTTACTAACACCATCAGGCCCCTAAGAATCAAGAAAACATTAACTCCAAGTTGGGTTTGGTTATCAAGTCCGGTAAGTACACCTTGGGCTACAAGTCTGTTGTCAAGTCCTTGAGAACCGGTAAGGCCAAGTTGGTCATCATTGCCGGTAACACTCCCGTCTTGAGAAAGTCCGAGTTGGAGTACTACGCCATGTTGTCCAAGACCCGTGTCTACTACTTCCAGGGTGGCAACAACGAGTTGGGTACCGTGTGCGGTAAGTTGTTCAGAGTCGGAACTCTTTCCGTCTTGGATGCCGGTGACTCCGACATCCTCACCTCCGTCGGTAACTAGATACTTTTTTACAACGCACCTACGTCGCGTATATGTGAATTATGCGCATTTAGTATAGCTGACAAAAGATTACTATCATATCCCACTCAATTGTTTCTGTAGATCGGCGATTGCCTTTTCCTCTTGGGCAATCAATGCATCGACCTGTTGCTCATGTAGCTGTTGATGTGCATTCTCATACTGTTCTAGTCTTGCGGTTATCCTACTTTGGTTTTCAATAACCTTGGGGAACGTCTGGAGAAATTGTCGAAGTTCCCGACAAGTTTGGGTGAAGCCGGCCGATTTAGCGGCCGCGGGATCGAGAAAGGGATACTGTTCAAGAACCCATTGTTCTAGTTTGGAGTTGCCCAAATCGGGGTTCTGGCTATCGATCAATAACTCTGACGATTGCACTATACTTGCACCTTCCAAGTCCTCATATTCTGGTAATTGCGCACCGTCAAAAGCAGTTTGTTCGTCGACCCGCTCAGGCTGAATCCTCCCGTGATTGCCCGATTTCTTCGCAGTATATAGGGACATCTCGCCCGTCAGAACATCTTTGAGTAGTCGCGTAATTTCTGGCTTATGGACAAACACGTTCACAAAGGGCCCATCCTTGTTGAATTTACAATCGTCGATACTGGATATACTCCGATCTAGCTGTGCAAGTACTGAATCGACCAGGGACATTTCCACCCACCCCAAAAGCTGTGTTTGTTTCAGCACAGGTTTTTCTCTGGAGCGGTCAGACCGATCCAATCCGTTAGTCATCACTGCTTCATGACAGTTGATTTGGATCAGTATGCCCACAAGGCTACAGATCACTATATCGCATTAGGGCTAGAAGGTCTGGCCAACAAATTGGGAGTAGGGGTAATTAGACATGGTTTAGGTCAGTTGTCTGCCTCGAATCCGGCACTTGTATTGTCGAATGTCCGTGATACTTATATTACTCCACCAGGTGAGGGCTTTTTGCCTCGAGATACCGCCCGCCATCACCGCAACTGGGTGGTCCGTATCATCCGGCAAGCGCTCATTGATGCCAAGATCAAGGGGTCGCAGATCGACTGTATTTGCTTCACACAGGGCCCGGGTATGGGTGCTCCCCTTCAAAGCGTTGTTATCGCCGCCCGTACTCTCGCTCAGTTATGGGACATTCCCTTGATTGGCGTCAATCATTGTGTGGGCCATATAGAGATGGGCCGGGAGATAACAGGAGCGGATAATCCCGTCGTGCTCTACGTCAGCGGTGGCAACACCCAGGTCATTGCCTATTCACGCCAATGCTACCGGATTTTCGGCGAGACCCTCGATATCGCCATTGGCAATTGTTTGGATCGATTTGCACGCACGCTTCGAATCCCCAACGAGCCGGCGCCGGGCTATAATATAGAACAAATGGCCAAGCGTGGGAAACATCTCGTTAATTTGCCGTATACTGTGAAAGGAATGGACATGTCGATGCTGGGCATATTAGCGCACATAGATTCGCTTGCGAAGGATATGTTTGGGACTTCAAAACAGAAAGGAAAGCCTTTGGTCGACAAGGACAGTGGCGAGGAGATCACACCCGAGGACTTGTGCTTTTCGCTCCAGGAAGTGTTATTTGCAATGTTGGTCGAAATCACCGAGCGTGCGCTCGCCCACGTCAACAGCAATCAGGTTTTGATCGTTGGAGGCGTGGGCTCGAATGAGCGCTTGCAGGAAATGATGCGTTTGATGATAGAGGACCGCCAGAACGGGAAAATCTACGCAACTGATGAACGGTTCTGCATCGATAACGGGATCATGATTGCTCATGCCGGTCTCTTAAGCTATCGCACAGGTCAATGGAATGATCTTAAGGATACAGTGTGTACGCAAAGATTTCGGACGGATGAAGTGCATGTCAAATGGCGCGACGATTGATCGCTCCGCTGGCCCGGGATGGCGTTGTGATAGTACACAACTGATTTGAGAAAGGTCAAGTCTTGTTTATAATTCTAGTATGAAGGTACACGCATACAAACTCCCCTGGCCCAAGTGTCTTTAGTCGATGTAGAATCGACCCGGCGAATCACATCGATCTCTCGAGAGAGGTGCGCTCGCCAGTCGTAAATCAAAAGGATTTGAAAAAGACGCGCTCACTCAATCCCTATACGAGTGTCGCCAGATACAGGTCCAACATACACTTGAAGGAGAACCACAGTCTATCAGCGTAAAGAAATCATACAATTTTTGCTCCAGCAAGGGCAGTCATGTTAGCGTGGAAGAATTACCAAAACAAATGTGTAGGATCCAGTGGGATGATTCATGGCCGGCCCATGGATGCGATGTTTTCGCCAATATGTCGACGATCATTCACGAATAATCGATATTCGGATAGCGTGAGGTCCGCGGCAGAGCTGCGTATGACACCTGGAGAGTTCGACAGATTTCTGGAAAAGTTTCAGTCGCTGGTAACAATCTTGGCCGCGATTCTTTGCACGATGAAGTCGGAGGCTGAGGCAAGATCAAGCGCCTCGATAGTAAATGCACTCTTGCGCGAATATGTAATGCGTGCCAGATCACCGAATCGTTACTCACCCGCTCTTTTGAAATAATGGATCAAGTTCTTGTCGACCTCGCTGTTCGAGCATGGCTTGCATTCGCGGAGCAAGCTTGCTAGCTTCCGAACAGGAGACCCATCCCAAAGCTTTGCTGATTGTTTATAATTGTGATTGAGTGCCTTCTGGGCACTTTCGGGATGCACGTACTGCAAAACGCCCGAGTCGTATCGGCGAGGCGAGCCCGAGTTGGGTGTGAAGCGAACCAGACGAATTTCTCCAAATACTTGCATTATTTGTTGCAAAACATTCTCGTCAAAAAGTTCATCTAGCTCCGCCCGGTGTTTCCACACGACTGTTACCAGGCATGGGTCGGAGTCCCCAAAGACGATTCGTGTTGGAGGACCCGGCAAGTCCACGTAAGAAACGTGGCTTTGAAGTGGGCGCTGCATCAGCTTAGACCTCATCGTATCCTCGAACTCCTGCCGCATGCGCATTCCTTCCGCGCGCAATACCTCTAAGTTTGATGATGAAGATCCCTGTTGAGGAGAAGCGCGCGCCTCGGCCCGTCGCAATTGGTCTTGAAACAACCTTGTCTCATCATCGATCTTCGTAGCCTCAGCGACCTTCGCGAGTTTGAGATTGTATAGACGCATGTACTGTGACTTGAGGGTCTCGTTGGAGAGAATCTCGTAGACCCTTGCCACTAGGTTGAAGCTTTCATGGCTACCGCCAGGCTTGTCGGGATGAGCAACAAGTGCCAAGCGACGGTACTGCCGTCGGAGATTGGCTATCAGAACATCGGGGGATACCTGAAAATACTCGTACAAGTCCAATTCACCGGCAAGTAAGCGGTCTGCATCAGTCATTATCGGTGTACTTGTCCATGCGCTTGGAAGAGCCTATAAATTTCCAAAGTTGTTCAGGAATGTCAAAGCCAATTTTCGATTCACGATTTCCGATCAAGATCGAAACAAGCAAGTTGGTGCCTCCCTCTGAGGTTTTTTTTTCTCGAGTTGATGGTAATCCAGTCTCGGCGCCAGTATCATGAGTGCTGGCGTTACTACAATCAAACGAGTCGTGTGTATGTAATTGAAACCTAATCGAGATGTATAGGGATAAAATCGAAATGTAGATGAATTGTATTAAAGTGTGGTCGGATTGTATCAAAGTGTGTTTGAAATGTATTGAGATATACTTTTGATGCCGAATATACAAAATGACCATTAACATATTAAATTAACGATTAGACCTTGACCTGTCTCAAGCCGTATGATGAACGAAAGATGGCATCACCCTCAGAGTAGCCTCTGCCCAAACCAAATCCCACCCCAATCCATACGGGGAACGATCTACGCCTGAATAAAAGGATGGACGCCAAAACACCACCACCAAAGCCCAAACCGGTTTTGATCAATGCATTAGAGAGAACAACGTCCCATTTATCGTTCAACAAACTCTGCGAAGGAGTCTCGTGAGTCTCGTGAGTCGCAACAGTTGCAGCTGCTTTAACTTCAGACATGCCGTGTACGAGGTCCAGCTGCCAATGAAGACCGGCGATTTTCAGGTCAATATCATCACCCATGCCGCAATACTGGGTGTATACATCCGTACCTCAATACATAAAGGTGATTGATCCCGTCGCACGACCTCGTGCAGTATTTTCCCAAAAAAACCAAATCAACAAAACATGAGTGACTGTAAAACACGCCCTGTCCATATCCCGCCTTGTCTCGCCCTGTGCTCTTTTCAGCTCTTATCCATTAGTGCAACTGATTTCACTATACTGATCTGACTTGATTGTGTACTCTGGCAATCTTCTACTTTATCCCCGCTCTGTGCCGGTGTTTCAAGCTCTCTGGCCAGCGTGTATTCATTGTTGCACATCACTCGATACTCAAATATCTTTGATTTCTAGCCCATTCAATTTTAAAAGCAGGTCAGTTTCTTTTTGCTTGGTTCTTGGTCTTTGCGTGTTGTCTCTAGTCGTATCACGATCCTGCGTTGCATCTGCTGAACTGCGTCTGCCTCCGCTTTTTCTATTCCCCGTTCATGTCTTTCTGCTGTTAGACTGCAATTTTGACTCTTGTACTTTTTTTTGATCCCACTGATCAGCTCGAGCTAAGCTTCTCATTTCCGTCAGCCTGTTTTTCCCTGGTTCTCTTCCCGGTGCTCCTGCTCTTTTTCCAACTATTTCGTCGCTCTTTTGATAAAACATAATGCCCAATTCTCCACACCTTCCCTACAGCCCATACTCCCCAAGTCCTCGTTTCAAGACTCCAGACGCCCCCGCCGAATCCCCTAATATACCACCGCATCTGCGCCCAAGCCATGCTCGCAGTTTGAGTCTGAACCAGTCCACCTCAGAGTTATCTCGAATCTACACGCCCTTGAGACACGATCAACCACCAGCGCTGTATTCACAACAGAATCAGCAGCAACATCATGCTTTGATGCAGCAGCCACAACAACAACAACAACAACATGCTTTGATGCAGCAGCAGCAGCAGCAGCAACCACCACAGCAACAACGCCGTGTCTCATCTCTGCACCTGATTCGACATACGGAGAGGCCACCATATGCTACCCTGCAATCGTGGCTGGATGCTCGGAATTTGCCCGATACGCTGCGACAAAACTTTGCTGAATCGGGTGCCAATTGGACTACCCTCATACCACCTCTTGCAAACCAATCCACTCGCACCCCGCGCTTACAGTATATGCAACCCGCCCCTGACCACAGGCAAAATCCATGGCGTGATCCGTTGACCCCTCGGTACCAGCCCCAATATCCCACCGCCGTGCCCAAGGAAGGTGCTCGCGATCAAAAGCATGTTAATGTCAAACGTCCTGGTGTGAGTTCATCTTCTGATAGCACCACCCTGCACTCGCTCGATGCAGCCGCGCCTATACCTGAAAAGTCGTCGCTGCAACATTTGCTGGTTTCAGGCACGTCAAAGTCTGATCGACAGTTTCAGCGGCACTCGATAGCAATCTCGCCATCGGCGTCTACTCAGGATTCGCCAAAACCAGCGTCGTCCCCTACACCTGCCTTTGATGAGCCTCTGATGACCATTGATCCGATGGGGTCCTCAAATGGCAGTCGAGAATTGCATTCGAACTCTTCTCCCCATGTCGCAAGCATACATCACCCACCGCCAGCTCCAAAGAATCCGATTAATTTTAATGACCCGCTACCACTCACTACCATCGATGCCCCATCGGATCTTCAGCTGCCTGTCTTCAATACCCCAGGTCCACATGATCATCAGCTTATGTCGCCGCTGTCACAGCCTCGTCGCAAATCCAGAAAGACTTGTACAAGCTGTGGGCGTGAGATCACGGGCCAGTTTGTGCGCGCTTTGGGTAACGCATATCATGCAGAATGCTTCAACTGTCACCAGTGTGGGTGTCCTTGCTCGGCGAAATTCTTTCCCCATGATGTCGAAGATACCGTGTCTGGGGGTCGCAAGCAAGTCGCTCTCTGTGAACTCCACTACTTTGGAATGTTGGATCTCATTTGCTTTTCGTGCAAGAATGCCCTTCGCGGACCATATATCACTGCCTTGAACCGCAAATACCACCTCGAACACTTCAAGTGTGGTGTGTGCAAGAAGGTTTTTGAGTCCGACGAAAGCTACTACGAACACGAAGATCAAATCTTGTGTCATTATCACTACTCAAAGCTATACGCCGCGCATTGCCAAGGGTGCAACTCCCTGATTGTGAAGCAATTTGTCGCCCTTTTTCGCGGAGGCCGCAATCAACAGTGGCATCCCGAATGTTATATGGTTCATAAGTTCTGGAACGTGTGTATTGGCGCAGACTCGGTGGGATTGCAGCATTCGCTTGCATTATCTGAGGTCGACTTTGCAAGGTTCATGGCATGCACTGACCGCGATACGGATTCCTCGACGGTGGAGGAAATCGACCCCAAATTGCTTCTCGCAATTGAGCATCAGATTGAAAATCTCGTGTTGCTGTGCTGGCTCACATTGTCTCGATTCGAGGAGGTTGTGGCCGGATCCATTAGCAATATGCTTTTGAATGCTAATACGGGCAATAAGGCCAAGGGTTTGCTCGCGACCGGCAGATTAGTCTTGAGCATTGAGTGCTTGTTTTCAGGGCTCGACTATATCTTGGAAGCGTGCAAGTCCGCAACGCTTCCGCCACTTCCTTCCATCGCAGGGTGTGCGGTCGACGTGGAGTCTACCGCGCCAGAAGCAGAATACTTTCAGCAGTTGAAAAAGGAGCCCCGCAATATTTGCGGCAAGCTCATGAGCTACTTGGCGATTCTCCGCAAATCCGGTCACGACCAATCGAACGGCTGGTCGGCACAATTGCTTTCGGTCATCACCGGCTGCGCTCATTACCTCAAATTGCTCATACGGTATGGTCTTAATAACGCTCTCAAGCTCAATAAGCTTTTGGGTACTACAGAAGCGACGACCCAGTTCCTAAGCTCTGTTGTCAAGTATAAGGAGTTTTCTATCGATAACTCTCCTGCTGTGATTCAAGACATTCGAAATCGTTTGGCAGTGCTGTCCAAGGCGACCGATTTGTGTGTTGCTTGCTCGACCAGTATCGAAAAATCTTGCATTAGACATGAGAATTGGCGCTGGCACCACAAATGCTTTGAATGCTCCCAGTGTCAGCGCAAAGTACCAGTTTCGGAACTCTCTGCTACCATGGTATTTCCCGATACACAAAAGATCCTCTGCAAACAATGCGTATATCCTGATTGCCCTCCGCCAACCGATAAGTTCATGCACGTCTCTGACTTGATGCAGTTGAGTTACTTGCTCAAGATCGCTATGGCAAGGTCGCAGATCGTCATGAAGGTTCAACTTGGTGAAGGCACCGCCGGCAACGAAAAGAGTAAAGGCCGCGCGATCGTGAAGCATGCGTCAGCCATTGACGAAAACGAGTCGACTGCGGAAAATGATTACACCAATACCGTCCTGGGCGTGACAACTTTGCGTACCCGACGCCTGAGCCAGAAGCTTTCGAATTCAATCAACAAGCCGATGCGACGGTCAGTGGTGGTCGAAGCTCCGCAAGGCTCGCACGCTGACCAGTTTGATGGCTTGCAGGTGGTTACCGAGGACGGCGGCAACAAACGCACTCTAAGCAATACCTCTCAGTTTTCATTCTCCGACGAAAACGAAGCGTTTGTGCATAAAGAATTGCAAATTCATGATGAACCCCTCAAAACGGGCCCCACTCATCTCGATCGCACTTCCGACTTGCTCAAGAATGAAAAATCGTTGACTTTGGATGATATTCCTCGCATCGTGGCTGCAGAGCAGGCGCGCGACCAGCGGCCTAATGCTTTCAAGCATCACAACTCATTGTACCAGCGGCAGCCGCCTCGTGAACTCTCTCGTACAACGTTGAGTCACAAGCCCACCAAGGTCTCGCCGACCTCAGCTCTAGATACTATTATCAATTCGCCTCCATTAGTGTCGACGCAAGAAGTTCACAAAACTCGCTACTACTCGGAACTATTCAAGCACGAACACTTTATCATCCGACATATTGCTGTGGAGGCATTGATCCGACTAAAAAATCCGGCCTTCAATAGGGAAGAACTCTTATCGGCAATTCTCACCAAGAAACTGCCCACTTTCTGGGATAAGTTCAAGTTCAGTACTGGCGATAGCAAACGCGACAAAAACGTCTCAGTATTCGGCGTCGACCTCCAGGAGGTGACCCGCAAGTACGGAACAGACTCGGACTTGGGAGTTGGCCCGTCGCGCCTACGCATCCCTATTGTGGTGGATGATATCATTTGCTCGTTGCGCCAAAAGGATATGTCTGTGGAAGGTATATTCCGCTTGAACGGAAACATCAAGAGTTTGCGCCACATGGCAGATGGTATCAATAAGAGCCCCACAAAGTCTCCCGAGTTCTCCGAGCTGAATGCCGTGCAGTTGGCCGCGCTCTTGAAGAAATGGCTCAGAGAGTTGCCAAATCCCCTATTGACTTTTAGCTTGCACGACTTGTGGATCTCGTCGCTGCGCGAGCCGGACTCGACCATTCGCAAGCGGATCCTTCAGCTCGCATACTGTTTGCTCCCACGCAGTCATCGCAATTTGTTGGAGGTGTTATTATATTTCTTCAGCTGGGTCGCGTCCTTTGCAGAGATTGACGAGGAGACCGGGTCCAAGATGGACGCGCATAATCTCGCGACAGTGATTGCCCCCAACATTTTGGTCGAAAAAGTGACTCCGGGACAGGAACCCTCGCCACTGCTGGGCGATACTTATTTCTTGGCCATTGAAGTGGTCAACCTGTTGATCGAGTTCCATGAAGAGCTCCTGATCATTCCCGAGGACTTGATGCAATGCTTCCACAAATGCGGCTTTGATAAGATGCGCGCCGAAACCCTCACCACCAAGGAGGTTTTGCAAGTTCTCGATCAAACGGTTGCTGAGGACCCCACGCTTTTCGACCAGTATGAGAAGATTAACGTCATGACTAGTCCCGAGGGCTTGTCGAATGAAATGGTTCATACCGATACGGTCTGCCGGCGACAATCAAAGGTCTCGAATGGGCTCCATGGAGAAACGTCTAGAGTAGATTAATTGAATAGTTGTCAGCTGAAATAATTAGTCTTCCAGTATCCGGACATATCGAGAGTTTATTCGTCTGCCTGGCCTGCAATGATATCGCCCGGTATACGCCCCATAAATTATCACTCCAGAATTTGATTCCGACCACCCCCTCACCCTTTCTGCCCCTGAGTTTGCATTGGTGGTGATCCCAGATAGATAACGTTATGCTGATTGAGCTAGAAGGGAAATACAAGTCAGATGTTCCAATGAAGAGAGTAAAATTGTGAGTTTTTGTGTGTGCGTGATAATAGAAGTGATCTCGGGGTTGGCTGTAAAGTAAAAAAAGAGACTTGAGTTGCTTGAGCATGGTGAGCAGCTTTGGTTAGAGAGGGTTTCGTAGCAAGGGAAAGCGCACGGCCAGTTTGAGAGACTGGGTCAGCTCTATGGACTCAACCTTTTTGGGTGCGGCTTCAGTAGAGACTGCGACGTTCGCGATGGCAAGGAGGATGGCTTTACAGATAAACATATGGAAGTGGCTTGGTGGGATGGTGCATCGTCTTGAAATATAGCGGCACTCATCACATTCTATCATTGACTACATATTCTTCAGTTACAAGTAGAGCGTTGCTTCGGTGGGACAGGTATCCACTGAAAATCCCGAGTTAATTCTCCGTTTGGCAAATGGCTCGGACCGAATTATTGACCAGCCGATGTGTGGACCTGATCCAAAACATCTCTCTTCTCTATGGCTGAATGACGGAATCACAAATTGATAGGCTACACGGCAATACAAACTCTCAAGCACACGTCGAACTGTAGGCCGTTGAGCGAACAATATGCGCCAAAACAAGCCAAAGAAGGGCCAAGGCGGAAAAAATGATGCAAACCATTAACGGGAGCATTCGTAGACCGCGGTGGCACGTCAGAGCTATCATACCTACCAATAGGGGCATGCCGGCAGCGCCGCCACCTCCCATGGCGCATATCAATCCCACTCCAGATACATGCAAGCTGGGGGGTAATATTCCGAGGGAGGCTCTTATCGTGGTGGGAAATATCGGGCCCACGAACATACCTGCAATCATTGTTGTCACGTATAATAAGCTGATCGATTGCAAATACGTTGTGCCATAGAAAGCCAAAAACGCAGTCGCGGAACCCGTCATGTATATGAGATTTGCGTATATCTCATTCCCGAAAAAGCGAGCGGTCGCAAACCCCAAAAAGACGCGTCCAACTGTGAGGCCGCCCCAAAATGACATGGCCATATAAGAAGCGGTTTCATGGTCGAGCTGCTTCACCCGTGTCAAAAATGTGATGAGCCAGTCTCCGAATGCCAGTTCCCCTCCAACGTAAAGAAATAGGATTGCCGCCAATAGCCACACCAGACCAACCCGCCAAACCGAATAAGCCGAGACGGCTTCTTGAATGATCTGGGGCTCTTCTGCACTCGAAAGCGAATCTAGATCTCCATTGTTCGAGCTCTCGTTATCGTCCTGCAATTCGATTGTCTCCAAAATTGATGATTTTCGGTCGTCGCATGCCAATATCTCGATTTCAGATCGACTCATGTATTTGAATTTCGCAGAAGTTTCGTGCTTGAAACATGTTATGGTCATCATCAAGGTGATCATTCCATGAATGGCCAAGATCAAGTAATACAGACTCCAGCGCCAAGGATTTTCCGCCCTTTCTACCAATCTTGAAATCATGGGGGGAGCCAAAATACATCCGACTCCAAACATACCATGGAGTATTCCCAATAACTGATTTGAGTCAACAAGATTACCTATCCATGCATTAATGGAAGCATCAAGGGCACCGATCCCGAGGCCATTTAAAAGATAGCTCGTCACGAGGACACAATATGGCGGGTGGGTCGAAATCACAAGAAAGCATAATGTCGTGCATATGCAACCTGTGCAGACAACGCCGCCGAACCCCAAGCGCGTATGGAGTGGATCATTGAGGATCGCCAGAATGAAGTAGCCACATACTTGAGATAGAAATATCATGCTCGTGTCAAGATCGTTCAAATGGTAATACGCTTGGAAGCGAGGAATCAAGGCACCAATTGTCTGATCTGATAAGCCTGACATGACAAAGATTAGACAGCAAGTAACGAGTTGGAGAGTAAGACGCGAGCTCGAGCGCCAATTGCGAGAGTCGATGAAGACGGGCTCGCCATGAAACATCACGGTGTGTTTGGTATCATATTGCTGGAGATCTCTATCGTAAACATCACACTCAATCAACGGCAATAGACCTGGTAGCAGGGGATCATTGTCATCATCATCAACCGCATTATGGAGGCCTTGGATCATAAAATTGCAATCAGGGGCCAAGTGTTTGATTGAAACTAGAAAAATAGAGTTTGGAATGCCCCACGGGGAAACCTGGTCGAACGATCCATTTATAGCAGAAGCCGTCCATTATGGTCTAGATCAAGATCAAGATTGGGAATTTTGCGCAGCACACCCCCACACATACGTCACCGTCACCAGGAAGGGCGGAAATAATACCAGTATCGCTTGGCAGCGTCACATGTCTCTGGTTATCTATGCAGCAGAATCGAGACAATCCTAACTGAGTCAACCGAGAGCCATGGTGAGGATGACGACCTTGGGCACGGGTTCCAACAGGACCGATGGAGACATCTGTTCATATCGGATTTGATAGGCAAGCCTCGTGCATTACGCATGCATCACATGCACATGGTAGTCCGGGTACGCCATCTCTTTCGATGAACGTGACCTTGCTTGGCTCGTTTGCAAAGTTTTGGACAGGGGGCTGAGGCTAGGGCTGGGGCTGGGGCTGAGACTGAGGCTTGGTATTTGGCTGCTCGTGTGACCTTACTAGGAATTAGTCTACATACAGAATAATCGAAGAATTGATCAGTGATATGATAGGAATGAACGTTGAGAAATGTCTCTCGATAAGGCCAGCCTCAAAGTAGTTTTGCATCATTCTCTCAGAAAAGCCCGATGTTAGGCATTAACATGACGTCTTTGTCATTCTTTATTGTGGTGACCTCGAAATCTGTTTAGTAGAAAAATTCTTTTTCGCAGGCGAGTATATCCCAGAAGATAAGTGATGTCGTTGACTGCTGATGGGTTGGAGCTGATAATAAAAGATCGGCTCGATGCTAGCACCGTCAAGGTTGAAGATATGTCTGGCGGATGTGGCCAAGCATTCGCAGTGGTGATTGTGTCGGAGGTGTTTGCTGGTAAGAATAAACTCATGCGCCACCGACTCGTGAATAATGCGTTGAAGGAGGAAATCGCCGGTATCCATGCATTCACCCAAAAGGGACTTACTCCGGAAGAATATGCCGCGCAAGGTAGCAAATACTAGACGTCTGTTGTCCTCCAAGGCTGTTTGTGATTACAAACGGTCCCCCTATTTATAAAACCGAATCTAGAACATTACGCTTAATTGAAATCTATTCATCAGAGACGTGCAGTGCCATAAGTGTTTCTGTACTTGTAATATAGTACCAGCCACATCAACGTCAAGACTAGGAAGATCGCACTCACAATTAGTGGGAGCACTGCGAGGCCTACATCGCTTGTCAGGGCCACTAGTCCTACCAAAAGAGGGAGTCCTGCAGCTCCTCCGCCACCCAAAGCGCAGATGAATCCAACGCCGGAGGCATGCAATTTTCGTGGCAAAATTTTGATCGATGCCACAATGGTTGTGGGGAAAATGGGTCCCACGAAAATCCCCGTGATAAGAGTGATGATAAATAAAAGGCTGACGATGTTCGAGAATGCAAAGGCATAGAAGATCACGAAACCAGTTGCAGAGCCTGCCATATATGTGAGGTTTGCAGTCATTTCATTTTTGAAGTAGTGAACGGTCGCAAATCCTAAAAACATTCGCCCTAGCGTGAGGCCAGTCCAGAAGCTCGTGGCCATGAACGAGGATGTCTCGTGGCTGAGCTTATTGATGCGAGTCAAGAACGTGATTAGCCAGCCCCCGAAAGCCAGTTCTCCCCCCACATAAAGGAATAATATAATTGCCAACATCCACACCGAATAGTTTCCCAACACGAGCGACACTGGAGCCGACTGGTGCATTGCACCCTCGGACTCTTCACTAGCGCCATTGGAGCTCTTGTTTATATCTTCTAATTCGAGTGGTAGTTCTAACTGGGCTTCTTGGATTTCCGCGACATGAGTCTCGTTATTGGTCTTGATCATGTACTTGTATTTTTTTGGAGTTTCGAACCCAAAGCAAAAGATCGAAAGGACCAAGACGAAAGTTCCGTAGAGAGTCATGATTAAAAAGTACAGACTCCAGTTCCATGGATCGATCTCTCTCTCCACCAATCGAGAAATTATGGGGGGAGATAGCATGCAGCCGACGCCGTACATCCCATGTAGAATTCCCAACAACTGATTAGAGTCCTTCAAATTGCCAATCCATGCGTTGAGACCAGCATCCAATGCGCCGATCCCGAGACCGTTGAATAAATAGCTCGCCAAAAACACCGCATATGGAGGGTGGAAAGATACCACGAGAAAACACAGTGTAGTGCAGATACAACCCATACAAACGACGCCGCCTAAGCCTAGGCGAGTGTGGAGGGAGTCGTTTAGAATCGCCAGGCTAAAGTAACCCAAGACTTGGAACAAAAAGATCATACTGGTGGCAAGGTCGGTCAAGTGGTAATAGGCCTGAAGACGAGGAATCAATGCCCCGATAGCCTGATCGGACAACCCGAACATTGCAAAGGCCGCGAAGGAAAAAAGGAGCTGGACTACAAGCCGGCGACTACGACGCCAATCTGTGGAGTCGATGAAGATAAGTTCACCATCGAAAACGACAGTGTGCTTATCATCTGAAGCCACAATCACCGAAGAGGGATCTGATATCACGCTTGACGAGGAATCGACCGATTGTGCATCAGAGAGAGACTCTATATCCAACTCACCTTCTCGTCTAGCCATCAAGTCCGGTCCAAAGTATACAACAGATCCCTAAGAACACCAACGTAATTCGTCCAAGTCGTTATCCATTCTTTGTCGGCATCGACCCCCGCAACAACCGTTCGTGGTGCCAGCGACACGTGAACGTATGGAGAGGAAAAAAAATTACTTGCAGTGTTGCAAATCCTATTGTCATTCTTTACGATATCTCTACAGATCAGGGCGTACATGGACGAGCGTTCTCGGGAATGCTGCCGCTGCTGACGTCAGTGTGTTCTCCTGATTGTATTCCTGATTACGTTTCTGATTCAGAGAGTGAGCCTGTGTCCTTGGGCAGATTGAACTCGACAACTCTACCGCCTTCCCCAAATGATTCAATTCCTATTTTGAGAAGCCCTCCTCCCCTCGTTTCCCCAAATAATTCAGTTCCGATTCTAAGAAGCCCTTCTCCCCTCGCTACTCCGTCGTCCCAATCTTCTCCTCATACTTCAATCCCTGGTCCTCTGAACCCGCCTCGAAATGATGATGATACAAACTTGCGCCTTTACATGGATGCTACTGTCGATCTGCAAAGTTACGCGTCTAGAAGAGGATTGCGCAAACGTAACTTCGCAAGCACACACCCTTACCTCACAGATCAAGCCCACTACTTGGGCTTGGCCACTTCTGATTCCTTGAACATGATGTTCCTGGAAACCCAAGATTTGGAAGGAGTCGTTCGCTTCCTCAATCATATCTACACAAAAAAGCGTCAGAGTAATCCTCGTGACTTCAAGTATAAACCCAAAAATTTCTATGCTATCATCGGACAGCAGTCTAGCGTCGCACAGGCCAAAGAGAATGAAGAGCTAGGGATTGTTCTGGCTGTTCCTGATGCTGCTGTTCCAAATTCAACGTCCATCTCCCAGGATCTAGAAGAAGCTCCAGTGTTTTCGAGTGATTCGAGTGATTTGAATGATAATGAGCTGGACAACAGTTCCTGTAACTTCTCTAGCGATGACGAAAGTCTCGTGCCCTCGTTGTCGTTTCTCAAAAGACCGTTTTCCGATGTTGCCAGTATATCGGAACCTCTGGATGAATCCTCATCGAGCGGATCCGACTCAGATGCCATTGTTCGCGTGGGCGGAAAAATCTTGAAGGAAAGACGCGTATTGCACGGTGCGTTGCCAGAATCGGCAAAGAGGCTAGCCATGTATAAGGCAAAGATGTCGCACCCCAGGCCACGTCGTGTCCGGATTGTTCCGGAGCTGAGGAAAGGACTAGCAATCAAAAGAGTAGGCGCGGGCACACAAGATCTCGCAACCGAACTCGGATACGGCAATAACAAATTGAACGACAATATGTTAGACTCCAGAAAATCCCCTTCAAATTCCCCTCAGCAATCCACAATAGATACATTCGGAGTGCTCTCTTCCGATTCTGAGTTTGATCTCCAACCTCAAGTGGATCAAAGTAACAATGCCGCCGCACATGACATCCCCTCGAACTATTGGGATGAGCTTGATACTCAGCTGACAGCCCGCGGCTCAAGCGCGCTTCCATTTCCTCGCAATGCACATTTGGCGACAACGCAGACCATTGACCAAGGGTGTGACTATCAGTATATAGGCTCGGGATCTGGTTCTGGGTCCGGGTCTGAGTCAGTTCGTGAGGAGGACTTTATCGATCCAATGGTCGCAGGTCGGAAGCAAAGACAAAGAACAGGGACAAGTGACCCTCGAACGGCGCGCGCACAACGTTCGCGATCTACCCATTCCAGGAAAGTTTATGCAGCACAAGAATATGTATCCCATGATTCGGCCAAAGCCAGATCAAGAAGACAAGGCCGGGCAAGAAAAGCACTGGCAGGTGCGGGACTTCGCCAGTCCATCATTCCAAGGTCGACGAAAGAAGATCACACCATCAATCGCCAAACCATCGCTTTCCCAAGTTCAGCATCTCGCAATGGTGGTATGGGCAGTGTTAGCCGTCTTCTGGCCAGACGCTCGATCAGGAAGAAATCACAACCGGTGCGATCGCTTACATATGATAAGGAACCGGGTGCCTTAAGTTCAACAAAGAAAGCCTCTTTTTCAAATTCAGCCATGTCACTCGCACATGCAGAGAAAGAACCTTCGCCGAAACTTGTTCAATCGACTTTGCCCCAACGCAAAGACAATGCCCCTCCAAAATCGGTTCCGAGAACAAGAAACATCTTGCATGATCAGTTCCAATTTACAAGGCAGCCCCTCCACTATACTACTAGCTATGAAGCTGAAAGTATCAAATCTCGCAATGACCGCACGCAGGCTATTCCAACATTTCAAAGATCGCGTCCGTTCAATGATCCACAGCTGTTCAATGCTAATTCGATTGTCCGTTCGATAGACATTCAAAAGATCAATAACCTCGATCAGGGACGAACTTATCGAATCGATCAAGATTTAGTCACTATAACTTTGCGGGGCGAACATTATACCCTCACTCTTATCGATCAGAAGTCCACTTTATTGCTCGAAATTGTGTTCGGCGGCTTGGTCAGAATCTTGAGGGATCCCCTTTTTTATTCGCTGTCGGAACTGTTTGAGGAAGTATACGAATGCGTGCGGAAAATTCTGGTATGGCTTTTGATTGTTCAAAGGCCGATTCTGGACATTATACGCAAGCGAGTAAATGTCATTTTCGATCTTTTGCAAAATATCTGCAACACCCCCTCTGTTGCCGTTGCCAAAATCATCGCCCCCTTCTTTATCTTGATATCCTTTATCAATATGAAGATCTGCAGCAGTCGAGATATACAGTCACATTCCTTGGCACAACGATTTCGTGGCCATGTCTGTGGCTATTGGCTACTCCATTTCGCCCTGTGGTTCACCTCCGCACAAAGCTCAAATCAAGTGGGTGCGGACCGCGAAGCGGAATCTTGGTATATTCTCTGTTCCGTTCTCAATTGTCAAGACTTATTCTGGTCGCTGCTTGACAATGCTTTGCAAAGGGAGGTAGTGGATCATGCTACCCACTCCCTACTCCAATTGTTATACGATCTTTCTGTTTCCAACGCGCAAGCTCCACACGACTGGAAATGCCACATCACCGTCTATACAAAGGCTTGTTCTTCTCCTATCGCTTCTGACCACACGGAGTTTTTGCAACTCGTTTCGATTCTTCATCGCAGGCATGGATGGAAGATAATCGATCAAGTCTTGGTGGCGCTTTTTCGAGCGGTTGCCGGTCGGCGCTTTGCAAACTTTGATGATGAAAAAAAACTCCCTCGTGTGCTACAAGACATTCATTCGCGATACGATTTACCCTCAGACACATTCTTTGAACAATTCTTGGTACTCTTGTACACACATGTATCCGATTCTGTCAGCGACCCGGCCAGTCTGAAGCGGCTTGTGCGAAAACTTTTACCTTCAAGTCATTATCAATACGAACCGAATCTCGTGCATACTGCCATGTATATTAATCGCATGAATTTTCTCCTTCTTCTCCAGCGGGTCACGGATATGGATTTGAGTTCTCAATTGAATGACTTGACATCGAAAATTTTCGTAACCTCTGATATCAATCTCTTGCTGGCAACGATTGTTGGCATTCGAACTTTTTGTGTGGCTGCGATTCAGCAGGGCACTCAATTGCCCGTAGATGCTTTGGTTTCATTGCTCAACTATACAAACCGCTACACAAGCCTAGAAGGAATGGCTCAGATTTGGAAAAGCGTCCACAGTATGTTGAATACATTGCTAGCTACCCTGTCAACCCCAAGTCATAAGCTTGATATTTTCAAGGTATTTGCTGCAATTGCCCACAATTGTGCAGAGAAATTGGAATTGGTCATCTCGGATATGATTTGGAACCTGTTGAATAGTCTCCCCCAAGTCGATGATTTCGGCATACGTGCCTCCGAGACATTCGCTGCACTCACAAAGAGAAGCTATAACGTGATCAATACAAATATGGGCAGGCTTCCACTGCAGAACCCGGCAGACGAGACTCGAATAGATGCTCTCATCGAAAAGGCCTTGATGGTGTGGATTAGGTCCTTCCGTTTGTCTCCTCCCGTCAAATGGGAAGTACTCGTTTTGCAGATCTATCCTTACATTGGGAATTCATACCTGCGTGCAAAGTATGTGCTATTCTTTTACAAGGAGCTCTTGACCTTCAGCTCCTTGCAACTATGCAAGGACATTGTGATCAAGGCAACGCTCAACCAAATGTGCTCGTTTGCTCCTACAAAATACCTTTACGACATGATGGTGGCGTTGCGGCAATCGGGATACCTGATCTTTTCCAACGACAAGTTCATGACGACAGATTCGATCTCCCCATTCCAAATCACCCATGACAGGCTTGGAGTGCTTGCCTCTGTGTTGCAAAACATTGCTCGAGTTGACGATATACCCGTGCCTACAAAGTCGCTATTCTTGAAAGAGGTGCTTCGCACCTTGAGTGGCGAATACGATAGTCATTACTTGGATCCCGGATTCAAGGAGTTCTGTGTCAAAGCCGTCTTGGCAACAGAACGTATTTGTGGGTCCTTCATCACCACTAAGGACTTGATGCTGGACTGCGTCCTCAAAATGGGCATTTCTCGGCACGATCTCGAAATGGTCAATTGGAAAAGTATATCCATCAAGGACAAATTGGCGCGCTTACACAAGGAGCTCGTAAACTCGCTTGTTTTCACGACTGATCCAAGCAAAGTCCTCACCACCTATACTCTCGGCAATGACGTGGATCTTCTATACCACTTGTGCAGCGTATACTCACGCGCCATACTCATTGATCAACAGGATAAATGGCGATTGCTCTTGGTTCTCATATCTTTCTTCCACGATAATGTCGTGCTCTACAAATTCAACATCAAGACTCTGGCCATCGATAGGTTTCTCAGCATGGTTTTCGAATACCCCTGCTATAAGGAGTGCACGAGGCTGACTGATCAATACTTTAGACTCCAAGTGTGCGTGGCAGTCTCAAGGTTATACCTAAGCATGCTGGTTATTTTTGACGGATACAAGGACATTGATATGTTACCCATACTGTGGCCATTACCAATGGTACCTGGCTCCATCAAATTACTGGATGCCTCGCTTTACTCGAATTACACTCTATTTGACATTCACCAAATTGGTTCCGACGCCCAATTGGTTCCAATCGCAGAACCTTCAGGCGACGAAATGGTATCACTCAGGCGATCATTTGCCAAAGAATCAAAGGTGATAGAATCTTTATTCGAGAAGGGAGGCCACGAAGACCATTGCTTGTCTTTCGACTTTTCATTTTAGGCCGAAAGGCGCGATCCTCATTATTATTTATTATTTACGTATGACCAATGTTGGCTTTCCCCAAGTCCTAGCCTCTATTGTAGTCCCCGCTGGCTCTTGATCAACCTGATCTCAGACTCCAATTTATCTCGACCCTTCTTGATTTCTAACAATGCAACCACAGACCGGAGAAGCTCATCATACTTGGCCATGGTCTTCCTCGTGGGCATGACTGGTCTCCACGAAGTGCCTCCTGCCGTGGGGATATCGAGCTCTTGGAATAAGCTCGTGACTGACTTCAAGGTCGATTGCTTCTGTTGTAAACCAGGTAGTCTTTGTCCCGATCTCAAGATGACGCCGGCATTAAGTCTTTCTGTGCCATGAAAGTGAAGGCCATAAGCCTCTTCCTCTTTCTGAGTGAGCTTCTTTGCCAAGAGTTGTTGTATAGAGTTGGCTTCCTGCTTGAGAGCAGGTGCAACGTTTTGATTTTGTTTGAGGTAGCTCGACAAGTATTGCTGCAAATGAGTCTGGAATGATCGATCCTTTTTAAATGAAGATGATGCCGCGACCGGAATGGTGGGCGGCACAGGATCGGAACTAGCAGCGTTATTATCTTTGTGCAACAGTTGTTGCCTCTTCTTTTGGTTCTTATCCAAGATCATCAAGTTATTGTACAAGTTTGTGAGGCCCTGTGAGGATAAGTATTTTTGAACCGACAGGGTGGATTGAGGGGAGTCTAATAATGCCAAGAGGTGTGAGCGTTCCATCAACATCTTTTTCGCGGCCAACTCGAATCTTCTGGCCTCGATCACGAGCGATTCTTCTTCTGCAATTTCGGCGGGGGTACGTTTCAATAAGTTCTCGAGGTAACTTTTCCTTTCTACTTCACGCGCTTTGGAATACGCGCGAAGAGATTCCACCAAAGCAGGATTAGCATTGTCTTGGTTCTCAAGGATCTTGATGCATATTCGATAAAAGTGTTCTTTCAAGTCATCGAGTGTTCGTGATTGATCGTACGTGTATCTGTCATGTATCAAGCACCATTTGAGCTCATAGTCTTTACACATATCGAACAAATACTTGGTCTCCTCGTATGACCATTTGCTTATTTCTCCGGCGAGATCCTCATCACTATCTGAACCGTCTGATTCGATCTCTTCAATTGATTTGTTCGGCATACTCTTGTCATCGATTGTGTCGGTGTTTGGAGACGCGCCTGTCTTGGCACTGATCTTGTCTGGAAGATCCTTCGCGACATCCACAGTCGAACCAGCTGAAGAGCTCTTTCCTGAAGGTCCAGATGCTCTCAGCCCTTGAGTTTCCTGGCTCGTGGTGACCGCTTTATCCTTACTCGCAGCCGCTAGTTTCTGCTGCTCTCTTTGTTTTCTTTTCTTTGCAAGTTCTTGCTCGCTTTGATAGATCTCCACCATATATGCGTCATATTGATCTTGCGGCACTAATTCGGGCGTCTCGATTTGAACAGAGTATTTGGCAAAAGCGTACGGTTTCGCAAGCTCCACTTCACTTTGCAATAGCTCCTTTGAGCCTTTGACCCAATGATGGAGAGTCAAAGCACCAGGCCTCAGTTGGAAGCTCATTTTCGTCCATGGAGAAGGTCTGCTTTTGATCTTGTCCCTTGTTGCAGTGTAGGAAGATGATGATAAAGCTACTGGAGGAGTGTTGGGCCCAAGCAAATTATAAAGCTCTCTTGCCATACCTGTCTGCCTTGGCGCAACATCCTGGGCCAACCTCTGCTTTTTCTTCGCAGGAGCCTTCAGTTCTTCTCTCTGTATATTGAGAACATCCAATACATCATTCGTAGACATGATACTATTTGGACCTCTCTCAGACTTCGATCCCTCACCAAACGGTGTGATGAAACCAAAGAAAAATCGGAGTTGTGCTGAAATCTGAATTTCACGTGATGGGCCTATGCTATGTAGTGGTACATGTTCCTGTCGTTCGAGTCTCGCTCGATGTATTCCTTCTCTATAAGATCCTCGATCCTCTGCTTTATGAGCGACATCAGGGGTTGGAACCGATTGAATAGTTGCTTCACCAATTCTTCAACCAACTCATTATGTTTTGATGTTTGTCTTGACTTCATGATTCTCACCACTGCAGCACTGACTTCGAGTTTACGGCCTTCGGTGACGTTGGATTTGACTTCTTCCAATTCCTGTTCACGCTCCGTTTTGATTTTACCGGGATGTTCGGTTTTCGAGGATGCGGCAGATACCGTCAACACCTTGACTTTTATCGACGGCGACGAGAACTTGTCGTTCAACTTGAACACATCGTTTGGCTTCACATCTTTCGTCATTGGAGTCTTTGTGAGCAATCTCAGACGAGGCGCGACCGCAATCGATTGTAATTGACGCTTGAGATCTGCTTCTGGAATGCCAGTGAGCTCACGAATCTCGGTATATGTCAACGTCTTTTCCTCGTCGAATGCCAGCATTGACTCCCCATCAAGACCTTCGTGTGGTGCGAACAATAGCATGATCATCCCTGCGTATGTAGACATGTTGATTTCATATGTCTTGGACGGATACGTGATCCGAAAGTCCATAGATCCGAATTTGGGACTCCAATATAAGGACTTGTTGTGGTTCTTCTTCTCAGACAGCCAAAATTCTTCAAACCCCCTCATTGACGGCTTCAACTGGCGAGGCCATGCAAACCCACTGGAAGGACTCGACGCTCCACCCGCATCACTCATGAACGATTTGTAGTCCTTCGTCATTGACTTTGGCCAATCGGTGACATTGCATATTTTGAGTTCCATATTCACGAATTTCTCGGGAGCCTTTTGCGAGCTATAGTTCCTCCATTCTTGGGTCACGGTTTCAGACAGCTTGATATCTTTATTCATGCGGAGGATTTTATCTAGAGCAGATGAACCCATTTCCTCGCTTAATTTAGAGATGATCAATTCTTCCAAGTCCACTCCCAACTTGGTACTCGTACTGACAACATTATTGCTGCCCTTTGAGTTGAGGAATCGCTTGGCAAAATGATTGGCATAATTGGCTTCGAATGCATCCTTGTCCTTGATATACCTCAAAAAAGTTATTGAGTTTTGTATGAGACCGTCTAGATGATCAAAGCTTGACGGCTGCGCTATATTTTTCGTCGCAAGCTTATTGAAGTTTTTGATGTGGTAGTCCATATAGATGGAGAGGAATTCTGCCGGTCCCGGGCCACTATCAGGCTTCCTCGCAGAACCATTAACGAACTCCCGAATCGCCAGCGTAATTGCTTGGCCAATTATCGGATTCAGGCTGAATGACTGCTCCAAGAGTTTGAGGGCATGGTTGTGATATCTTAGCACTCCATCGATCCAACTCACTGAAATTGATGTAGAGTCTGCAGCTGGTTTTTTGATCGCTACCTCTCCATTGTGCTTGAGCTTGGCCTCCTTTTGGGACTCTTTGACGCGCAACATAATACTTGTACCTTGTTCGAGGATCACGGAGCTCAAGCGTGACTTCAAGAGGCCAAGATCCTCGTCAATCCGACCGACCAACGAGAATAGCATGTTGACTTCCTGAGGCAATGCTGCATCGGTTTTGTTTTCGGTTGAATTGATTATGAGTGGCAGCATCAAATATGAAAGACCTTGACTTTCGTAAGGGAGCGACATCATCGAGTCGATCTTATCCTTGATAAGGATGTTGTTCATAAGACTTATTGCCTTGGGCAAGGTCGCGATCGGCAAGTAATTGTGTAGCCTGGTTTCCTCCGCCTTTATGAATGATGTGCAGTCCCTGATGTATTGTAAGCCCAGGGATTGACCAGTGAGGCTCTGGGCGAGCTGTGAATAGAACGATTCTGATCTCGCCAAGAATGTGGGCTCAAATTCACATTGATAATAGTTCTCGCCCGGTGAACCATCATTGATGTTATTCTCAACCAAAAGCTCGAGCATGGTTATTGCTTTTGAGATGTGCATCGTCGTCATAATCACTTCTCCGCGTCTGCTCTTGGTAATCTCATCGATAATGATCTCAATAAGCTTTCTACCAATCTCGGCATTATTCTTCTTTATGAAAGCATCCTTGAAAATCTGGATCCCGAGATCATAAGTCAAGAGCCTCTTACTATCCTTGACGAAAACTCGATTGAGGTACATGAGAACATCACTAACAAATTTCATTGCCTGTAGATGATTATTCCATTCCGAAAGTATTTGCTTGACGAAATCGGCATCGCCGGAGCTAGCAAAATGTGTTTCCATCAATAATTTGCGTCGCAGGGCAAGATGATCTGCGATCAATGTCGAAACATTATCATATAATTTGGCTCCACGCTTTGCAAGGACTAGCTGATAAGCCTTCCTGTAAAGCTGCTCATAAGAAAGGTTGGAAACGTTTTGGTGTTGGATCAGCATGATGGCGCTCGCCAATACCGACCATGTTTGGTCAAAATCGATTTCCCGAGCATCGGGTCCGGACTTGCCCCCAGTGGTGCCTACATTCAATGATCTCCTGGGAGGCCTTATTTTCGACCTTCGACTACCAGCTGGAAGCATACCGAAGCGATTCCCTATACCTGCTAAATTTCAAGATTCTAGGATGCCCTCTGAGGCTCGAGCTGAATCGCGATTCCAATACGGCACGTGAAGTATATTGTTAGCTTATGTCAGCGTTCCGCATCTGGGAATTCTTCATCGCAGTATTACCCAAGTATGGTTGGGCATGCGCCCACCCGAGTAACATAGAGATAAACAAAGATGAACACAATCATATACCTATAACACTAGCCATGCAGTCTATCCAGCTCTTCCCATCGGGTATACTAGAAGTGACTACAGGCTATCGTCTGACGCTTGGATTACGTAACGGCATTTCCAGAACGCCCACCGTTGGCAATTTTTTGCAACCACGCTCACAATCACAAGAGCCAGAACTCGTTTAATCTCACAGACAATATGTTCACGACACAATAAAGCACTAAATTCAAGTATATAGAATAGTAAAAGCCATTACCTCTCTGCCATTTCGCTTTATGTTCACACATGCAAAAGAGCTACGATAATGCGGTAAAATCCACTGGTATGTTAAAATGTGGCAAAAGAGATCAACAAAACTTTTGCCTCAAACTTGCTTCGGAAGAGTAGAAGCTTCCTTGGCGGCAGGAGTCTTGACGCCATCAGGGTTCTGTGTATCACGGTCTTGTGGGCCTTGAGAGCCTTTCAAAGAAGCGCCGTCAAGAGCGTTCTGGTCATCAACTCGAGCATCCGAATCTGGCACCAAGGTTTCGTCCTTAGAGTCCATTTCGGGGATGGCGCCGGTTTGATTCAAGCTCCTGACCAGTCTGCGGCTGCCAGATGACAAGTTGTTGTTCCAGGACATCAAAGCACCAGCATAAGCCAATCCCCACGTCTTACTTTGACCCTGATCGTGCTCATTCGCTCTCCAGACAATGTCTTTGAAGTATTTGTAAGCCTGCGAGGGATCGAACAAGGCGCTGTTGAGTTTCAAAATCGCCCTCCATTTCATATTCGTCCTTCCAATCACTGGTGCAACGCGCAGATCCCATTCTGCTTGAGCAAATTCCTTTGAACGAACAAACGCAGTGGCTGGACTGATAGGCAACATGTGCACACCGTGAATGTACTCGGGCCTGTTTCCGAAAAAGGTCTCATAAGCGAGTTTATTGTGGTACATGAGACCAGCGACCTTGTATTTTCCGTAACCAGACACAGCATCATCTGACGAGAAAAAGTGGTACTGATTGAGAGAACGAGCCAACACTGCCAACATCAAGTCACCTCTGGCCTCCATGGCCACGTCTTTCGTGACACCACCCCACAATTTCATTGCATAGGCAAAGTGAACATCTTCACCGGCAGAGGCTACAACCTGCCCATCAGGATCTTCCCTAGCACCTGTAGCCCACGAGTGGCCAGCGAACCAATCGAAACTTCTCGAAAACGGGAACTCGGGATCGTTCTCAACGGGTGTCATCACGTCCTTTACCAAAATGTTGAAGTAATGCATGTTCTGTTGAAGCCAAGATCCCCCTTTTTTAGAGTCCAAATACCCAACGACTGCAGCAGCGTGGAGAAGGTATCCATAGTGGTAGTTGTGATTGGCATATCTCCATGACCCGTACTCAACATCATACTTGGGATCCCTAAACCTGGGCTTTGCAGGCACGATACCCTTGCAAACAGTATCATAGTGGATGGGGAATTTTTGCTGGTTTGTGATGAATATGTTTAAAGCCTCCTTCATTTCCGTCAAATCAATTTGTTTAATTCCAACCAAATCTGCTGTGGCCAAGACGAACGCATGACGACTGAGCACTTTTGCGGCAAAATAAGTGTTCGACTCGCCCTTCACTGCGCTAACCACTTCAAGAGCGAGATCCGTTTCGAGTGCTTTTTTAATCTCGCTCACTTGATCAGGAGTGTAGTCCGTTCGCTCCATACCATTGGCCCAAGGTCCAAACAGCAAGTTTTGAGCAAACTCCTCGCGCATCACCAAGCTGTTTGACATGATACCAGTCATTTCTCCCTTAACGCCAGAAGACATTTGAATATTGGTCACCCTGGCTTTGGTGGCTTGATCAAGACATGTCATCATGTGAGGCATGGCGAAAATAAGAGGAGTCTTGTCGAACCCTGCAACTTCATAATCAATCTTATACGAAGCTTGCTTGCCCGGAGTGGCCGTTCCCAGGACGCTTGCGGTGGTGACATAGGATCCAGCGCTCGCATCGTAAAAGGATTGACTGTTTGAATCCTCGGGCGTCTTGGCAATTTGAAGGACCAAGCCATCCAGAGGTCCGTTAGCAACAATCTCGTTAGTCGTGCTATCGAGCGAGAAGAGATCGCCAATGGGAGTTCGCGCAACACCACCATGGGGACGAGTGGCATAAATAAGGAACAGCACACCAGTATTCAAAGTGGCCTTGTACTTTTGGACATCCCCCCGGGTAACGGATACCTTTTCAAGCGTTGTGATTTGGTTCTTACTGCTAATTTTGGGGGTCAAGCCACCGTGGTAAATAGCAGTCACAAAACCCATACCTTGCACAATGGGGAATTCAATGTAGTTGTTCTGGTCAGCAGCAATCTTGGCCAATAAGGACATACTGCGAATCGCAGAAGTTCCATAAGTAGCCGAGGCACTTCTCAATTCTTGAGCGCCAATAACCATTTCCAAGGCATCAGGAAAGTTGTAAACCGCATATCTTGTCGCATCCGGCAGTTCTTTCTCATTGGGAAAATGCTGAAGCGAGAGTCCAATCAACTCCTTATCCGCGGTATTCACTTTTGACTCGCCCTTCGAGAAAGCGACACCATACGCACCGGTATATGACAAATAGTCCAGAGCTCCCACAATCATGTTGGTGTGAAACTTGTTGGTAGCGATGGGTGCATGCCCATTGTCAGTTCCGGGGGGAAGCCTGATGTCTGCTGGTTTACGTTCGAAGCCATGCTTGGAAGAGTCCACTAATGGCGTGAAAATTTCAATCGGACCTTGCTCAGATCCTTCACCACCAACGAGTGATGATAATGCCGTAGCTGCAAATGACACACTTTTTTTCACTCTCGAGCCACTGAACACATCCACGGCTGGTCCATACGCACATTGGAGGTCACTCATGACTTGGTACTTCAATTCAGCGGGGCTGGTCTTATAATCCGACTTGATGGCAGGGACGGGGTTTTGAACCTGACCAACAACATCAAACTTGGGAGCTTCCCATGAGTTTAGGATCAGTTGCATCTCTCCCCCAAGTTTGAGTTCAGACAGCAGGCACAACCCGCTGTGGCAAGCACCTCCGGTGAATTGGTTGAATGCCGGATTGACCGGTAACATGTTGGGAGAGTCGTCAAAATTGTTCTGTTTTCCACCTGACAAGGCGTCCCTTGATTGTTGGCCAATTGGCAAATCAGAATCATTGCCATTCACATGAAGAGAGTCCTGGCTGTCAGCATCTTCTGTCATTTGCGTGTTATCGCCATCCGGCCCAGGCAATTTCTGATTCAACGGGTCGCCCTTACCATGCTCCTCCAGCTTCACCAAGTTGCATGCAGCATCTTGACAAGCACCTTGAGCTCCAATTTGATTGTTGGCCACAGCATTAACATGATTTTTTCCTGGAATCATTCCCGCGTGAGACAACGCAGAAGTCTCCTCACCAGAAGCTTGGCCGTGAGCATAAGCACCATTCTGAGTCATTCCGGAATCTGTGACGACATTGTCACCGGTAGCGCTGGCTTGAAAACCATCTGCCAAGGCAGAGGCTCCGAGAAGGGACACTGCTAAAATTTCTTGCCACTTCATAATCAAAGAAAATAAAGTAGGAAGACAGTGACTGAATCAATTGAGGTAAGACACAAGGTTCAGAGAGAGGATACCACATGATACTTATAGTTTCAAAACAACCCTACCTGGTGGAAATTGCGACAAGGTCATACGTCTGAAGCGTATTGCGAGGGGTGCCTCAAACTTTATATAAAAATGGCGCAAATTGCCGAGAATGTGTCGTGATATCGATACGAAGGGCAACATCTCCAATACTTTCACCAAAGCACTTAGCAAACCAAGCTTCTTCACCCACTATCCATCCCTCATGTTGGACAGCATGCATCACTCAAGATGAATGAAACGGATTCATAGTCAAAATCTTGACAACTACCGAAAGCATTTCTTCTCTTTTGAATAATTTGGTCTTGAGGCGCGAACGGACGTTCGATCTCCCAGGAAATGAATCATTGCACCCAGCTTAGATTACACGACGTGCCCCGTGGCCGAATCAGGGAGACGCCCTGCACGACTTAATATTAGCATTGGAGACTGCTGAGCGCAAGCTGCTCAAGTAAGAGAAATACTGCCAACCTATGGGGCAGCGCGCGTCTTGCTGTCCCAACAAGGTTTCTAGCCTGCGGAGAACACCCGGTTACTCAGATTCCTTGACCAATACAACTCAAGAAGATGTGGGAAAGGAGGCGTATAATACACAGGAAATCAGGGAGAGATCACGTGTATGATCATCTCGCCGTCATTGCACAAATCATAGGAGGTGCGCACTGTGGACGTACAGATCTGCAACCTTCCTAAATCGGCTCCACCTTAAAATTGCGCGCAAATTCCGTTGCAAAGGGATGTTTGCCGATGGACGAGGATAGCTTAACGTTAAGTCTATTCTGTCGTGATGCCGGCGCACTGTCTGTTGCGCCCTGGGTGCGTCACCTTTCTCTTAATGGAGTCATATTCGTAACTTCTGCACCGACATGGTAATGGACCTTTCGAATGGACTTTTCTTCCGTAAGCTTCGATCATCTTGTGGAACACCGTTCACGTTCACAACCGGTGGTCCAACGCAAAGGGAGAGTGTCCCTATTTGCGACTACATAATTCCGCAGTGCCGCGCAGTACGAATCTTCCAACATTCGGCCCCAAATTTTGGTACAAATTTGGTGACGCCAAAGCACTACTGATGCACAAACTTGTTGAGAGTTGTCGCCAGGGAATCTTCGTGGGCACGCATCCGGATCGCGGCTCGCATCACGACTATGTGCCCAATCCCGATCCACGTTTACGTGCATCTCCGATCTGAAGTTCAGATGCCTACCCCGGCGCGCCGTCGCCGAAATAGAAGCACTCTCCTCGAATCTTGGTGACCTTCCTCGGGCGCCGCTCATATCACAAGCGGACTTGTGATTGCAGATCAAGTAGCATCGGTCGAAGAACTTCTCTCGAGCCATCTCGCACCTGTCCACTAGTATTCAACAGTCTCATAACTTCCAGCTTTCCACGGACAACGAGCTCAAATCTACGGGCAAAACAGTGATGCTGACGCTATGGAGATCGCCCAATTAGACGATGCAATGGAGACTGGACCAGATGATGCCGACATGTATGTCGATAAGCGACTTCTCAGCTCACCTCATGCATCCATTCATCCCGGCACATCCATCGTGGCTGGCCCACAACGCCTTACGGCTCCGCCGTGACCATGTGGCTTCAACACGAGAACTACTTCCAAGAAATCAAACAACGTTTCTCGTAGTATGCATACCATTGAAGAAGTGGGGGGACGGAACGCATTGCTCAAGAATGTTGGAGGGAGCGTTTACTCGTTACAGTCGTGAAACAGGGCGAAGCTATTGATTGATCCTGTAGAAGGAGAGAAACTGGGCTACTACAGAAAGTGAAGACAGCTATCGAATGCACCAAAATTATTAAATTGAGGAACTACTCAAGACATACGACGAGGAACAGTTAGAAGTGGTCAGTTTGATCCCAATATCAAACTCCGATCGCGTGGATTTCTCAGGTTTGACCGATAGAGCTTTCCGAGCTATTAGGATGCTGTAACTGGCTAGCAGGAGGAAGCCGACCGGACATGTCGTTCCGCTGCAGTCGTTTCGTCTCATACTTGAAAAATGCCACGAAAGCTGACCTGGTCAATCTCAGAAAAGTGTTGCTGTATTTGGAAGGGACCTCGGACTTGGCAATTTGCATAAAGAAACGTAATAAGAAAACTGGAGTGAGATTTTACGCTTTCTGCGACGCATCCTTTGCAAATGAAGCCCAAGGAAAATCGAGGTCTGGATATGTGGTTTACGTCGACGATTACTCTATACACTCGTCACCAAGAAACAGACACTTGTCACTACTACCACATTTGCTCTGGAGTTTGTTGCACTCAGCACAGTAACACATGCACTCAAGTGGATCCGGCAGTTGATTTTTCGAAAGTAGACATTCAGGTCACAGTCAAGCCTACAGTTTTCGAGGACAATAGTTCAGTGATCCAGGTCGTTAATGGTACGGGGGTTAACCCGCTTCACAGGAAGCACGTCGAAATCAAGGAGCAACATGTCCAGGAGGCATTGAATTTGGGAAGATGGGAAGTGAAGTATGTCGATACGAAGGTAACATCGCCGATACGTTTACCAAAGCACTTAGCAAACTAAGCGTATCCCACCACCATCTGTTCCTCATGTTTGGCAGCATGCATCACTCAAGACGAGTGAAACGAATACTGATGCCAGGATTCAGGGGACTGTCAGGGTTCCGCATCTGGGAATCCTGCATCTCAGTATCAACTTCACCTATATAAGGTTGGGCATGCGCCCACCCGAGTAACATAGAGAAAAATAGAGATGAATACAATCATATACCTATAACACTAGCCCTGTAGTCTATCCAGCTCTCTACCCATCGGGTATACTAGGAATGACTACAGGCTACCGTCCAGTACTTGGGGTACGTAATGGCCTTGCCAGAACGCCCAACGTGAACAGCTTATGTCAGCAAACAGGGCTCAGTCACGTGCTGCAGGTGGAAATTTATTCTGACAAAGGGCAGAGCGGTGGTTGGCCGGAGTTTTCGCCGGTGACGGCGCCGGTAGCGGCGACCTTTCCACGGTCGGGGCATTCTTCTCAGTCAGAATTAGTCAACACCACGACAATCTATATAAGGACTTGCTTGGGACCAGTCAAACATCATCTTCTTCTGCTTTATCTAAAGATGACTGCCAGAACTTTATACGATAAGGTCTTTGAAGACCACATTGTCCAGAAAGATGAATCTGGCTCCTACTTAATATACATCGATCGACACTTGGTCCATGAGGTCACCTCTCCCCAAGCTTTTGAGGGTTTGAAAGATGCCGGCAGAAAAGTCAGAAGAACTGACTGCACCTTGGCCACAGTTGACCACAACATCCCCACTGTGCCTCGCACGAACTTCAAAGACGTGCACTCTTTTATCAAACAGGAAGACTCTAGACTCCAGGTCGAGACTTTGGAAGAGAATGTCAAGGATTTCGGCGTGACTTATTTCGGTATGGAAGATTCCAGACAAGGAATCGTTCACATTGTTGGGCCAGAGCAAGGTTTCACATTACCTGGAACCACTGTCGTGTGTGGTGACTCCCACACTTCCACCCATGGTGCATTCGGCTCTCTCGCATTCGGCATTGGTACGTCGGAAGTTGAGCATGTCTTGGCCACCCAAACCCTTATCCAAACCAAGTCCAAGAACATGAGAATTTCCATCAATGGTGACTTGTCCGAAGGCATCACCTCCAAGGACTTGGTTTTACATGTTATTGGAGTCATCGGCACTGCTGGTGGTACTGGCTGTGTCATTGAGTTCGCAGGCCAGGCTATTCGCAACTTGTCAATGGAGGCAAGGATGTCTATTTGCAACATGGCCATAGAGGCTGGTGCTCGTGCCGGTATGATCGAGCCTGATCAGACCACTTTCGACTACATCAAAGGAAGACCGCTTGCCCCTAAGGGTTCTGAGTGGACCAAGGCTGTCAACTATTGGAAGACTCTCAAAACCGATGAAAGTGCCCATTTCGACTACAATATCAACATTGCTGCTTCAGATATCGTCCCCACCATTACCTGGGGTAACTCACCTCAAGATGCCTTGCCCATCACTGGATGTGTGCCTGACCCTGCAAATGTTGAGGACCCAATCAAAAAGTCCGGTATGGAACGTGCCTTGGAATACCAGGGCTTAACTCCCAACACCCCGTTCACCGAGATCAAAATTGACAAGGCGTTCATTGGCTCGTGCACCAATGCTCGTATCGAGGACTTGAGAGCTGCGGCGAAAGTCGCGAAGGGCCACAAGAAGGCTGATAATGTCAAGTTGGTTTTGGTTGTTCCCGGCTCTGGATTGATCAAGGCTCAGGCAGAGAAGGAAGGTTTGGACAAAATCTTTGAGCAAGCAGGATTCTCTTGGAGAGAGGCCGGCTGCTCCATGTGTTTGGGTATGAATCCCGATATCTTGGATCCTGAAGAAAGATGTGCATCGACTTCCAACCGTAACTTCGAGGGCCGTCAAGGTGCTCGTTCGAGAACCCACTTGATGTCGCCCGCCATGGCCGCGGCTGCTGCCATCAAGGGTCACATCACCGACATTCGTGAATTCGATTACAATAACTCGGATGAACCTGCTATGACTATTGAGTCTGATGAGGACATTCCATTGCAGGAGGCTGTGTACGAACGAGAAAAGCAACCCATGGAACCTTCTTCACCTGACCGTATTAATGACATCCCCGATGACAAGATAATCGAAGACATTGGCGTTGACGCTGGAGCGACAGGTGTTGCACCCACCGGTAATGGATTTGGCATTCTCACTGGTGTCGTTGCACCTCTTGACAAGGCCAACGTCGACACTGATGCTATTATCCCCAAGCAATTCTTGAAAACTATCAAAAGAACCGGCTTGAAAAACGGTTTATTCTACGAATGGCGCTTCGCACCCGATGAAACCGGCAATGAGGTCGAGACCGACTTTGTGTTAAATGTTGGAAACTGTCGCAACGCCGAGATCTTGCTTGTCACTGGTGACAACTTTGGATGTGGCTCTTCACGTGAGCACGCTCCATGGGCATTAAAGGATTTCGGTATCAAATGTATTATTGCCCCCTCATTTGGTGATATCTTTTACAATAATTGTTTCAAGAACTTTTTATTGCCTATCAGACTCCCACAAGAGATTATCCGTGAGAAGTTGTACCCGCTTGCTACCGCTGGTGACCAGTTCACCATTGACTTGCCGAACCAGCAAATCAAGAACGCCAAAACCGGGGAGGTCATTGTGGAGAACTTCGACGTTGAACCGTTTAGAAAGCATTGCTTGGTCAACGGCTTGGATGATATCGCATTGACTCTTCAGAAAGAGGCGGAGATCTCCAAATTCGAAGCTATCAGAAGAGACAAATTCTCATTCTTGGAAGGTGGCTCGAAATTGATCAAACCTATTAAAGGAACGAAAAAGTCCGCATATGGCCTCAAGACTCAGGAGTGGTAGTTTCTTTACGTGTATAGCATATAATGCATTTGTTTTAATAGTTCAGTCTGGGGCATGCAGGGACCCTCATGAAAACGATTGGTAGATTAGTGTGATACAATAGTAGCGGGGTGCCGGTAAGGTGGAATTCTAATCAATACATGCACACGTAATTCGATTGACCCCATGCATCATCAATCAGCTTTGTTCGGCAAGACCTGCTTCAACGGCTCTGTTTCGACGTAGAGCTTGTGTTGCTGAATATACCTTATAACGGAGTTGGGCAAGAGGTATTGAACAGACATTCCGCGTCGGACGAAAAGTCGTACTTTGGTAGACGAAATATCATTGTATATGAGCTGCTTGATCACTAAAACATTTCGCCTGTGCTCATACATGATATCATGACTCAAGAGGAAACTTCTCACATCGGAACCAGTCCGCTCGACAATAAGGCATCCGTATTTCCCCAAAATGTGGTGCAAGTCTCCAGCAGCCCATACATCGGGCTCACCCATAGACTCGATCAAATCTCCGCCGGCCAAGAGCATGATTTTGACTCCGCGTTTGCCGCCGCTAGCGGTCCTCACTCCACCTCGCTTGATATTGATCTCCTCGTTGAAGTGATCTAAAACAAGGGCGGTTCTTGTATATTTGGGCTGTAAAGATTCCCATGCATCCACCATCAACCATGATGATGTGCGCTCGCAAGCCAACTCGCACATGCGTACACGATGATGAGCAGATGCTAAGCCCTGCTTCTCGTAATTAGATGAGACTGGCGAGTAGTACCCGCCCACCACTTCGAATCGAGTTTGTTCGGTTATTGCATCGAGCGCCATTTCGAACATGCGTAAATGAAGATATGTTATGGGAGAAAACAGGCCACATGCAACAATCACCAATGGAAATTTCGAGTCATCACTCAATGTTGTGGCCAATCGGTGGTTTGGAAACTCGTATTTGTCCAAAGACTTGGCTTGTCTTTGGATGCCGTGAGGAACTTCCTCGAGATCTGCGATCTGAGAGGACATGATTTCTATGGACGGAGGCAAAATGGGTCTCCCACAGTACAGATTACTTTTTTTGAGCTCCTGTGCTTGGGGTCTTACAGGTGGGGAGTCATCCGCGATAGCCTCAGAAGGAGGCGTAATATCATCAGGCTGGTTCGTCATGGCGCCCTTTTTGATTGGGATCCGGGAATGGTATTTGCCGTGCTTCTGGTCCCCGGTAGAATCCAGCTTGTGGATCGTTGATGGGTGTGGCAGCGGAGCATCCATGGCACCACCCATATCAGCCAAAACGAAAGGTTGAATAGGCATTTGGTCGGGGATTTTGCTCGAGGGAGCCGTGGGCTCTATCTCACGCTGCAACGAAGGCGGGGTAAAGTTCGGATCGTTTGTAGGGTCCATAGTATAGTTGAATATCTCCGTGGGATGTATTCAGTTCAATTACGATTTGATCGGCCGGTCCCTGGCAACGCACGCGATCCGTGGACTTTGACACCCGTTGTCGGAGATTGTTTTTTTTCGCCTGTAACGGTCAACGCTCTTCGGAAATCAGGGCCAATACTGACCGAAATGGATTGAGAGACCGTCGAGTGATGTCCGGAGGCAGCTTCATTTGTATTTCCCAAGAGTATGGACATTTCTCATGTTTTCCCTGTATAATGTGGTTAACTTCTACAGTTTTAGTCTTCCGTGTGTGCGACTCTTCAGGAATGGGTCAGTACCATTTCAAGCGTGGTCTCACGGGCAGTGCAAGTGATTGAAATTGGTATTGCCACATGGACAGATTTGACACTTTTCAAGTCACTTATGAGTGTGGAAGTAGCTATGTCGGCTTCTCCATTTCCTCTCGTAGACGCAAAACTTTCATTTCGGGGTGCATCTCGAATTCAATCGTTTCACCCCATAATCTAAATAGGTTAGGCCCTAAAATTCTCCATCCTTATTATGGAAGCACTTGAATGGAGTGATCCTTTCCAGTATCCATAAGATATCCTCCTTGCTGACTAAATGAGAAGTTTTCCTTGGCACATCTGCAACAAGATCGGCGTGGCTGCAAAAATCTGCAAAACTCACGCATCAAAGAGGTTGTGTGTTTTTGAAGAGATTAGTAGGCTCAGATTTGTTTGAGCCCTTTCATCTAAAGCCCATCCGTATGGAACTCTCTCATCCATTGTCGCGTATAATCTACCCCGAGAGAATCAACTTCAGATTATTCAAATGACTAGTAACTTGGAGAAGGCTATCTGAACGAGTCAGTAGCTTGAACAGATTCTTAGTGAATCTTTCTTCTTAAGTTTAAGTGGCTACTGAGTCGGGCAAGAGGGATATCCAAGGTCCGTAGTGCACACGCCATCCTTCGACAGCGACGTTTCATACCCTGCCTTCTTCTTGTCACTTTACGATCGACGGAAAAAAAGGAATGGTGTTTGTAAAGTTCAAAAAAAACAGCCCCCCGAGCCAATTTGACCCCAAGTATAATGAAAACCAACTGAAACAACACCCGACAATCCCTTAAGAATAATAAAACTACCGCTACACGTCTATGGCTAGCCCTTTTAAGAGGATGAACCGCGAGAAATGCATCTCTTCAAAACATCCTATCCGCAACGTAATTTGTTTTCCAACCTCACCAGAAATACAGTTTCGGCTTTCTCAGAATAAGTGCTCGCCCACTAATTCAATGTCTCAAGATCGAAAAGTACGTCCAGCCAAGAGATTGATGGAAGCCAGTGCAAAATGCTCCGTCGAGGGCTCGGCATATGGCCAGTGCATCTTGAAAACATATCAGACACTTGCCAAAGGCACTTGCGAGAGTGAGTTCATCAAGTTCCGCCAATGTGTCACTAAAAATTTCAAGCGATAGATGGGCCGCTAACTCTGAACCAAGCGTTGAAGAAGGGTCTCGTAACACAGCTACTCGGAGCGTCACAAGAGTTGAGTCTGGCCTGACAAACGGCTCAAGCCAGGACTCGCAATCACTACGTGAAATATGGGTGTACAATCATTCCATTGAGAAGTTTTGTGGCCGTCCGTGTAGTATCCGTGGATTACATGATATCAGGTGAGTTCTCAGTGGAGAACTGTCAACGAGTCAAGATGTACCGAAATTATGACATACTGTGAGGGTTTCCTAATAAGTATATAACTAGTCTTGACGGAGACCTACTATCAGATGTATCAATAAAATGCATCCTAATCCACCTTCTATCCCGCAAAGATCGTTGCTTGCGCCTCGGGCCATGGGGGAGGCGATACCCCTCTTTATGAAACGACCCCGCGTGACCCCCGAAAAGGCAATTTCAAATCACATGCATGTCGAATCGTGCTATATATAAGGCTGGGGTCGCTATCGGTGCCTTTCGGGGGGTATTCCCTTACCTTCCGTTGCCATGATCAACTTATCCCGCATCGCCAAATATAACCGGCTGGATTTGCGGAGGTTGTTGCTGCTACTTCGCGAACTACTCAACTCTGAAAATGTTAAAATCAGTTATCAATCGCGACCAGTGATTCTCTTTTTGAGTACCCTTGTGTCCACAGCTGGTATTGGCGTATTCTTCACCATCCGCAATATCCTCACCAAACTAGGTGATAGAGCTGGCTCGAGGAGAAGCCCAAGACCGACACTCATACCCCGCTCATCATCACACATACTTCACGATGGGGCAAGAGAGATAATGGTCCCTAATGGGTCTCAAGGATACCGCAGAATCATCATCCCAAAGCCAGAGTTGGACAAGTATGCTGCCGATAAGTATCTTTACAAGAGTTTCGTCACTCAGCAGCGAGGTAGTCGATTCAAAAATAGCATATTCAGCTCCAAGTTCTTATCGCAGCTATCGATAATTTGTCAGATATTGTTGCCTCGTTTCAAATGCAAAAATACATCTTTACTTCTTTCGCAGTGCTTTTTCCTAATTTTGAGAACGTGGCTTTCATTGGTGGTGGCAAGATTAGATGGTCAGATTGTTAAAAATTTGATAAGCGGAAATGGTAGGAAATTCGCGCGCGACTTGATATACTGGCTTCTCATTGCGTTTCCAGCATCATACACCAATGCGGCGATCAAATACTTGACGAACCGGCTTTCTCTTGCTTTCAGGACCAACTTGACTCGATACATCCATGACATTTATCTCGACAAGGTGATGGCTTACTACAAGATAACTTTAGGTCCCCGAGAGATTGAGAATATCGATCAGTATATCACAAGCGACGTTGCTATGTTCTGCGACTCTTTCTGTGGCTTATTTTCAAGCATGGGCAAGCCCTTGATTGATTTGATGTTCTTCTCGGTTTATTTGCGTGACACTTTGGGAACCGGCGCAATCATTGGTATCTTTTCCAATTATTTCTTGACCGCAGCTTTAATGAAACAAGCAACCCCAGCATTCGGTAAGCTTTCATCGCGCAGGACGCATTTGGAAGGACAGTATTTCAATCAACACTCGAATTTGGTGACCAATTGTGAGGAAATTGCATTTTGTAAAGGCTCAATGATTGAGAAGACAAAATTGGGCGAAAATTTTAGGGACGTGATGGACCATTTGAGTACAGAAACTAATGCCTCCTTCAATTATTCGATTTTGGAGGATTACGTGCTCAAATACACGTGGTCCGCGTGGGGATACATCTTCGCCGGGTTGCCTGTATTCCTCGATGAAATTTGGCCGGCAGCTACAACAGAGCCCAAGCAAGTGCAGCCGGTAGAAACTGACGAGGTCGCACGACAGAGACATGCTGCAACCGAGAGCCATGATATGCGTCAATTTATCACTAATAAACGCTTGATGTTGGCATTGGCCGATGCAGGCTCTCGCTTGATGTACTCTATCAAGGACATTAGTAAATTGACTGGATACACGGACCGCGTTTTCAATTTGCTTACTGCTTTGCATAAATGCCATTCTCCCCGGTTTGATTATGGGTCGAAGATTGGATTTGCCGACATTAGAGGCACCCTCCAAAGCAATTACTCGAGCGGAATCCGCTTCGAAAACGTGCATGTAATAGTTCCAACCATTGCAGGATCAGAAGCAGCGCCTCTCGTCGACGACTTGTCGCTTCAAGTGCAAGTGGGATGCAACGTTCTTATATTGGGGGCAAACGGATGCGGCAAAACATCGATCGCGCGCATCTTGGCGGGTCTTTGGCCATTATATCGTGGCCTCTTACTGAAACCGAGCGATGATGACGTATTTTACTTGCCGCAAAAGACTTACTTCTCAGCAGGCACTCTCCGAGATCAAGTAATATACCCCTATCGCCACGAAGACATGTTAGAGATGGGACGCAATGATGAGTTTTTACTCCGAATTCTTCACGAGGTGAAATTAGAATACTTGGTTGAACGCGAGGGAAACTTCAACGCTCAAAAGGATTGGAAGGACGTGCTCAGCGGAGGCGAGAAGCAGCGCATGAGCTTGGCTAGAGTCTTGTTCAAGAATCCAAAGATAGTTGTTTTAGACGAGAGCACGAACGCCATGTCGACAGACATTGAGGACTATTTGTTTGAATTGTTACAGCGGAAGAAGATCACATACTTGACGTTGTCGCATCGCCCATTGCTCATGAAGTATCATCACCGTGTCCTCAAAATCGAGGGTGAAACTGAATGGAAACTTGAGGATTTGACGACCCCCGAGAATTTGCATTCTATTGATAATGAAATTGCCGAAATCAAGGCCCAATTGGGTCAAGCAGAAAAATGGGCCGAGCGCATGCAAATTGTGAATCAGTTTCTAGAACAGGGTGAGATCACGGTTGAGTCTTGATAGACCAATGTGTCGCTTCAGCCCTCCATCACACACAAGATATATAGCTAGTTAGTTACCAGCACGGACTGGATGGTTTGAAGCTCGCCCCAAAAAAATATTTTACACACGATTCAGACCACGAAAAAAAAAAGAGACCAGCGCTTCCATTGAAAAAAACGAACGTTACCGCCATCGTTCAACCTTTAAATAGCTTATCATTTACCAGAACACATAATCGAACGAGAAATGTCAGAGCCCATTCGAAGTAAGAACGGCGATATCTCGAAGGCACCGACCCCGCAGAATACCCCTTCCCTGGTTGTGAACTCATACTTGCGCTCACAGCCTCCAACGGTTCTGACCATCAACGAAGAGGGCGAAGACTCAGGCACCAATGGACTCGGGGAGCTCGCCAACAATCCAGCTTTGATGTCTATGATCCAGGGAAAACTTGGAACCTTGGTCGGACAGCCGACTGACTACGTCGACAACTTGCCTAAAAAGGTTAAGCAGCGCGTACATGGCTTGAAGGCGATTCAACAGCGCCAGATAAAGTTGGAGGCCGATTTCCAAAAGGAGTTGTTGGAGTTGGAGAAAAAGTACTTCAAGGAGTATGAGCCCTTGTATGAGCGTAGAAGGAAGCTCGTGAACGGATTTGAGGAGCCGACGGCCGAAGAAATCGAGGAAGGCGAGGCTTTGAAGGAAGAAGTCAGCGGAGAGGAGGACGAGGAGCAAGAGGAAGATGACGAGACTGAAGAGGAGGAAGCTACGGAGCCCGGTATTCCTAACTTTTGGTTGACGGCCATGGAGAACGTGACTGCTATTTCAGAGACTATCACCGACCGTGATGCCGAGGTATTGGAGTACTTGGCCGATGTCAGAATGGAGTACCTGTCCACTCCCGGTTTCGAGTTGATTTTCGAGTTCCGCGAAAACCCATACTTTTCAAATCAAATTTTGACCAAGACTTATCACTACCAAGAAGATTTGGGATACTCTGGTGATTTCGTATATGATCAAGCTGATGGATGTGAGATCAATTGGAAGACAAAGGAGAACAATGTCACCATGTCCATTGAGCGTCGCAAACAACGCAACCGCAACACTAAACAAACTCGCACCATCGAGAAGTTGACCCCCACAGAGTCATTCTTCAACTTCTTTGACCCTCCCAAGCCCCCAAAGAGAGTCTCTGAAGATGAAGAGGCTAAGGGTCTGGATGAGTTGAGCGGACCCAGTGATGACGAGGAAGAGGAGGCTGACTTGGAGCTGCGCTTGGAATTGGACTATCAGTTGGGAGAAGAAATCAAGGACCGCTTGATCCCTCGTGCCATTGATTGGTTTACTGGTGAAGCTGTGGAATTCGAAGATTTCCCAGAGGAAGACGAGGAAGATGATGAGGAAGAAGATGACGAGGACGACACCGAGGGCAGCGGCGACGAAGATGAGGATGCGCCCAAGCAGAACCCGCCTGAATGCAAGCAACAGTAAGTGGAAATTCCCGACCATTTCTTGTGGGCGCAGAATTAAGCCATGAGATGCCAATTTCAGCCCGAGTCTGGCCATCCGCGCTCGCGCACCATTTCATTGACCATCAATCTACTGGTCTACACAATACACATGAGGCATTGTCATACAAGCCAACTAGCTATCAACACAAATTTTTTTTAGAGAACTGAACACATATAACGTCAAAGATTCGTTTGTAGATGTGCCTCGATCTCTATGGAGAATCTTGTTTTTCCTACAAAGATTGCCTTTGGTCAAGTTGGACCACGCACGCACGCCGATAAGATATTCGCCGAAAATGGGTGGCTACTAGAAACGGGGGAGATGGATGAGCTGGATGAGGGGGTGAGGGGTCGAGGCGTACCACTATTGAATCGCGGTAATGTCGGGCTAGTGAGATCACCCGGCAGATTTCAGAGGCACGCGACGCGGGCATTCACACACATGGCCCAAAACTGACACACAAATGTGGTGGTGAATCGGACGCCTTGCTTGCATAATGCAAAGACAATAGGAAACTGCGAGATAGCGCTCATATAGATACAGGGTGCTGATTTCAAGCGCGTATACTCGTGATGTAGTGTGATGCAGCCTTTGAGAAGGTATGAGGATACTTACAACGTCTGAATCAATCCGGATTTAATCACATTTACCCTGCTGAGACCGCGGGGCAATACCGAATGCTTGGCATGTACGAACTTGGCTTTCCACAACAGACTTTCTCTCAATGTGGGAATATGCCACACCCACTGTGACCTACGCATCTTAATCCCCGATCCGAAACCGAGGGGGCGATGCCCGGAGAGTGCACATAGCAATATTTTTTTGTCTCTTATCACATGCTAATCCTGTAGCATCCACACCACTT